>PVKA01004851.1:0-95316 GCA_004027165.1 Ctenomys sociabilis
CCAGGAGAGGCTGAGACAGAGTAGGGACAGTACAATAACTGGTTCTAGCCTTGGTCTAGATTCGAGTCGTTGTATGACCTCGAACTTGACTTGGCCTCTCTAGCTTTTATTGCCACAGGGGGCAGGTGGATAACACACTCTCCAAGGAACTTCCTTCTGGATGCTCAGTGGCTCTGTGGCAATGGGTTCAATGCCAAAACTAGGTGTAATACTTTTGCTAAGAAGACAGCTCCTATGCCTGAGATACTCATTGCCTTCTTTTTACAGGTCCAGCAATGGAGCTCAGGTGACAGGCTCAGCCACAGCCAATGAGAGGCAGCGCTCACATTCACCAGCAGCCTCCTGTCCTGCCAGCCAGAGCCACTGCTGAAATCACAGTTCTCTAGCTGGACACGGTGGTGCACACCTACGATGCCAGCGCTCAAGGCACTGAGGCAGGAAGAGCGCCAAAAGCTCCGCAACTAAGGAGCTGGAGGCCAGTCTGGACTACACAGAAAGACTCTATTTCAAAGAAAGAAAAGAAAAGAAAAAAGAAACCATAGGTCTTGGTTAAAAGAAGAAAGACCTGGCCCCCTCCCTCCTATCAACTCCAGGCTGGGATTTGGGGTAGCACCAAGACACCCAGAATATGAGCCCTCTTTGTCATGGGCAGAGTCCCAGCCCGTGAGCACGGGCTCAGGAGCATGGTACATGCAAATGAACACTGTTTTTGCAAACTTGTGAGACCTGCCAGCTCTCAGTTTAACTAGATTTCTGTGGTGACATCCAGGCATGTTCTGCATTAAATTAGAGCTGGTAATTTCAGAGGCAAACAGCTCTGAAATGGCATGAAAGACAAAAATCTGTTCCTTGAAAAAATGACACCATATGTGCCTGCGTTGCTGCAAGTTAGGGTAAAAGGCTTTGCCTCCCTTTGTTACTCATCAAGCCGCCAATGTTAATGTCAGATTTGCAACAGAACCATCTACTAATGGAACTCAAATTAGCTCTAAAATTAGCTCTTAACAAGAAACTCGAGGCTAGCTCAAGGCAAGCAGATTTCTCTGACTGTGAGAGACGCGAGGCACTTTAACAAAGCAGCCACATATTGATATTCTCAAGCCTCAAAAAAGATCCCTCTTTGCTCTGAATTTCCCAAGAAGAATGGTGCCCAGAGTTCCGTCTGCCCAGGCATCAGGAGCCAGCAGCTAGCCTGCAGGCCTAAGAAAACGTCCTCCCAACACAGAAGCTACCAAGGTCTTGGAGTGTGGGTGGGGAAAGCGAGGGCTCCAGGGGTCAGATCTGGGTCGGGAGCTCTGTCCTAGGAGGGGCAATACTCCCTATCATCTTCGAGCTAACAAATTTATAAGCTTTAGCAATCCAGAAAGATCAGCTGTTGGAACTATGCAGTGAGTAAATAATGTTTAGCAGCTGAAACTGATCATTAAATTCTCTTCTACCCTCCTTAAAAATTATGGGCTGAAATGTTTTTAGCGTGTATCTTTGGGCTGGCCAGATTAAGTGCCTCCCTTAGGCAGACACAAGGACTGGGGTTCGATCCTCAGCTGCCCCCACCCCCAGGTGTGCTGAGACAGCAATTGAGATTGGGTATGGTGGTGCAAGCCTATAATCTCAGTGCTTGGGAGGATGAAAACAGGGGGATCACTACAAGTCTGATCTGTGTAGTAAAACCCTGTAGATCCTCTACTGAATACATAAAAAAGAAGAAAAAACAAAAATCAAAGTTAGTATCATACCCATGGTGACACTCCTGAGACACTCATAGAAAGAAAGAGTCACTTGTCACAGGGCTCAGTCCAGCCAAGTTTTGCTGCCCTGGTTCTGTGGACAACCTCTCAGGGACCCTGGTGGGAAAGTGAAGGTCAGGCAGGTTTTGAAGGCCACTTTGGTTGTTGATATTTACTCTAGGGCTTGGGGACTAGGGTCGGGGAGAAAAGGGGAGCGCGGGGGCAGCACGGTGATCAGAGCCACTGAAACTTCCCCAAGGAAACAGCAAAGGAAGGCAGCATGAGGAGGTAAAGATGAAGCTGAGGAATAGCAGGAAGATGGCTTCAGTCTGATCAATAATTTCTGAGGTGTCAGGGACCGCTGCTCAGGAGATGACACCTGAAGAGGACCTGGCAATATGATAGGGAATTAGGGTAGCCTGCAAATGCCAGTGAGGAACTCTGTGTCTCTCTTTTGTGTCTCTCTTATGTATGGCCTGTCAAGTGAATCAGACCCCAGGTTCACTCTGCATTAAGACCAGTTAATCACTTCACGAGAGTCAGTCCAAAAACATAATGTAAGGTGAGGTTTGTCAGCCTCTCGTGTCCCCCCTCCAGTTGAGGACACCAAGATAGGAGTAACTAAGGCAGTGCTATGAGCTGCAGGGTTTTGCACCACTTGCTGGCTTTTGTAGCATCCTCTTCCAGGCCCCCTGGAGCATTGCCAGGACGTCTCCAGTCCTCCTACTCTGCACCAACTGATTCCAGCCAAGACAGAGCCTTGAACAGGTGGTGCCATGGGGCTGTGCCCCTGAGTGGACGTCGTCACCCCAGGTAGGAACTGAGGCTGCTACCCAAGTGAGAGTGGGCCTCTCCTGGGAGCTGCTTGTTCCCTGGGCCCCCAAGCTCTAAGGACTTCTCTAGAGCCACCCCGCAGAAGCAGACACAGTCCTGAGACCGTGATAAACTGGAAAGGACTATACAGAGCTAGCTAGGGCGTCGTCCCCTCAAATCGCCATGTCCCTGTGGGCAGATATACAGGGGTTGGGTGGGGGTGATGCGAGGAAGCAAAACTCACACCAGGGTGCTGGGGCTTGTTTGATTGCTCCCCGCCACCTGCAACTCCATCTCTTGCTTTCTTGTGCAGAGGAGCCTGGGCTGAGTCCCTAGAGCCACATCTGCATTATCTATCTCTCTTTTCCCTCCCTCCCTGTCTTCATTTCTGTCTGTCTCTGTCTCTGTCTCTCTGACCCCCCTCCCCCCACTTCATGACAGGTTCTTACTATGTAGTCTAGGCTGGCCTTTAACTCACAGCAATTTTCCTGCCTCAGCCTACCCCAGTGCTCGGATTACAAGCCTACGCGTCACCATGCCCCACTGCATCTACATTTTTTGTCCCTTCATCCCAGTTGAAGAGTGGAGGAGAGGGGTGTTCATTACATGCTCAGCAGGAGGAAGTTTGGAGAAGCTTCTAATCTCAAAAGTAAAAACAAAAATCTAGCTTTCAAAGTTCAATATTCCATGCTGGTTAACGACCAGATCACAGCTTCAAAAACTTCCCCACCTCACCACCTACATAAACCCTTCAGCTGGGCAAACCCCAACTCTTGCCTTTGTTTCTCTTTTCCACAAAAGCTCAACATTTCTCTCACCCCCTTGAAGGACAGCCCTGTACCCGGGTTACCCCTGCTGGCCTCTTTGATGAATATTTTGGGACCTGTGGCTGAGCCTGCTCTGTGGCACCCCGGGAGCCAGGGCTTTTTCCCTAACCTCTCAGGAACAGAATGAAGGGTGGGAATAAGGCCAGGATTTGGGGGAGTAACAATAGTGAATACGAGGCACTCCATCCCCAGCGTCTGATTAGAGCGGGAGCGAGAGCAGAGGTCAGCCCAGATCCAGGGGGACAGGGCACCCTCAGACACACACATTTGGATCTGGCAAGATGCAGTCCTTCCCCAGCCCCCCCCCACAAGGGACAAAGGCCAGCAGAGGGTGCAGGTGGAGGTCCCCTCCAGACTACAGCGGCCACCATGCCAGAGTCCTTAAGTCCTTGGGTGGGGATTGGGACCCAGGTTTAGCAGCACCCTAAGCTCCCTCTGGACAGCTGAGCCCCTCAGCAAGGGGTGAGGAGGAAAAGACTAAATCTGTTTTCTGACAGCACTGTTACTAAGTATGTTTTCCAACAAATTATTTTTTATAAAAAGGTTTGATATATTTGGCTGTGTAGTTTGACACATACAAAATGACAATTTTTTAAAAAAATTTGCATCGCACGTGGGAACAGTTTCTAGGAATACCACGGGAAGTAAGTCAGTGCCAGTTTGCTCTGAATAGTTGCTGACAGTATCCCTACCACTCAAGAGATGCTCAGAGCTAGCTGTGTTGTCACAGGCCTCTAATCCCAGCCTCTAGGAGGCTGAGGCAGGAGGACTTCAATTCAAGTCAAGGCTGGGCAATGTAATGACTTAGCAAGATCCTATCTCAACATCAAAAATTAAAAACTAGCTGAGAATATAGTTCAGCATGAAGGCCCTGTACTGGGGAATGAAAAAAAAAAAAAAAAAAAAAAGGCCAAGGAGATAGCTCAGTAGAATAAGTGCCTGCCTGGCAAGTGCAGGGTCTTGAGCTCAACTCCTGGTACAAAAAAGAAAAAAGAAAAAGAAAGAAAGAGAAAAAGCCCATGCAGGCACACTGGCCAGTGCAACCTAGTTGCTGTGAGGTGGTGGTGGGGGTGAGGGTGGGGTGGGAGTAGGGATGGGGGGCGGTGGGAGTAGGGGGCTACCATGGGACAGCATGGTCAGTCACCATAGCCGGTACGACCATCCAGGTAATTTACCTGCAAGCCTGGATGTTCAAGGCTTTGTTCACCAGTCCTCTGCTTGTATTGACTCAGGCCTGTAGCCAGGGAGAAAGCTCATAACTCAGCTTTGATTAGATGTGGCTCCTTGTACTGTCAAGAAATTTGTCTTTATAAAAGACACGGAGAAATAGTATCACAGAGATTAATGTTCCACCAACCAATGAAGAATACATTGGAGGTCAAAACAGAAAAGCACCATAGCTGTGAACAGTGCAAACTCCTTTTTAAAAGGTGCTTAGCTCTCCCTTTCTCCTTGATATGATGGATTAAACCCAGGACCTTTGGACTAAGCTACATCCTCAGCCCTTTTTACATTTTTTTATTTTAAAAAGAGTCTCGCTAAATTGTCCAGGCTGGGCTTGAACTTCAGATACTCCTGCTTCAGGCTTCCAGCATCCTGGGGTTACAGGATTGTGACTCCACACCCTGTGAACCTTCATGTTTTAATTGGCTGTTTTATTTGTTTGTTTGTTTCGGTGTTTTTTGGTACCAGGAATCAAACTCAAGATCTTGCTCTTACTAGGCAGGCGCTGTGCCCCTGAGCTGTTGCCCCCATCCCTGCTGTTTTATAAAGGCAACAGAAGCAGCAGCAAAATCTGTAGAGATCAGGATTCGCCCTCTTCCTCGCCCTGCAGGTGGGTTCTCTTGGGACTTGTTACTGGACTCGTGGGAAGAACATCTTCACAAATCGGAACTGTTCCTTTTAGGAAGAACGGAACATCTTATTGTTTAAAATCAAAACAAAACAGAAAATACCATATAAAATGAGGCATACTGATAACTTCTTCACATGCTGCTTCAAAAACTTTATTTAGTAATGCTGAATATTAAAGAGTATGTAGGCTATTATAGGGATTTAGGAATTGATTATACTCATATTGTTCTTTTTCTCTAAATGACAATAATGATATGAGAATCTACAGAAAAGTCTGCAGTTATCACCCACTAGTATGTCAAGATCATGAATTTGCTTTCTGCCTAGGCAAGCGCAGGGACCAGGGTTCAATCCCCGCACCACATGTTGCGCCGGCCAGGGTCGGGTGAGCTGAGTGAACCACCAAGAGCGGGCAGGTGGCACGCCTGTAATACCAGTGCTGGGGTGGGGGCTGAGACAGGAGGATCACTACAAGTCTAAGCTGTGTAGCGAGACCCTGTACCAAATACACTAAAAAAAAAAGAAAAATAATTTGCTTTCTACCAACCCCCTGGAAGTGTTAAAAACTAAGATTAAAAGCTTCACTGCGGTTGGGTAGGGCTGTGAATAGATGTAATCTGAGCGCTGAGGTAGGTAGTTGCAAGTCTAGGGTCAGACTGGGCAACTTAACAAAACTTAACTGCCTCAAAAATATATATTTAGGCAAGAGTTGGGGATGTAGCTCAGCATTCCCTGGGTTCAATCCCTATTGAAAAGAGTGAGGGAGGTAGACTGTTAGATTAGTTATTATATTTTAGAATATGTTTATAAAAAATTCCGTTTCTCATTCCGTTCCTCCTATCCCTTAGTAATGAGAATAACTAAAACTCTATGACACAGACTCTCAGCCTATTCATGGAGAAAAAGGATGGTTTTCTGGAAGAAGCTCTGGCTCGGGTTCAAATTCTAGCCTCTCATTAAAAATTCCTTCTTGTCTCAGACCAAATAACTTCATTTACTTTTGCTTGGCAATTAAAAGCAATCATGTGTATGAATACATTTTGAAAAAGACAGAGTCCTGCACAAATGCTAGTTATTAAGAGCAATCTGTGTACTATCTCAGGTGACTGGGAGTCTTCTTGGAAAATACTGTTCAGAAGAAAATTATTATCAAAAGTTCTGGGGGCTGGGGAGATAGCTCAGTGGAATAAATGCTTCCCTGGCAAGCACAAGGGCCTGAGTTCAATCCCCAGTTCCACCAAAAAAAAAAAAAAAAAGAAAGAAAGAAAGAAAGAAAAGAAAAAGAAGAAGTTCTGGGATCCTCTAGCCTCAGGAAAATCTATAGCTGCAATCAATGTTTATCAAATTACTTAGCAAAACTTGAAAAATGAAAAAGTGAAGACTAGAACACACTGTATTAGGTTAATTAAAATTACAACTGGTAGAAACATACTTCTTATTAAATAAAGGCCTTTTCAGTGAGATAAATATCAAGTTCCCTAATGCTGCTTACAAGTCACTTTTTTAAAAAAATGTATTTAGTACAGGGTCTCACTACACAGATCAGACTTGTAGTGACCCTCCTGTTTTCAGCCTACCAAGTGCTGGGATTACAGGCACGTGCCACCACACCCAGCCTCAATGGTTGTCTCAGCGTACCCCAGGGGTGGGGCCAGCTCAGTATGTGGAGCCAAGGATTGAACCCCGGTTCCTGCATCTGCCTGAGCAGGCAATTTAATCTGTTGAGCTATCTGGCTGACCCTACAAGTCAATTTTTTAAATGAATAACCTGCTATCAGTTTTCCTGGCCCTGCTCACCATGACCTTTTGCATCTGTGCAGATAGAGCTCTGTCCTGCCATTATCTCGAGGGTCCAGGGTGTGCAGCGCAGGTGTGCTGGCCTTGGTGGGGAAAGGCTCTCACTTACCCTTCCTTAAATTTTCCAAGAACTCCATGAGGTGGCACCTAATAAACCTTACCCATTGAGAAAACAAGCGCACTTTGAATACTTGCCCTAAACTTCCAGAAAAGAGGCTCACATCTTTCAAAAAACGAACAACAAAAGAACAAATTCAATAGTACTTAGAAGTGTGTTAGTTTGCTAAGGCTGCTGTAAGAAAGCATCACACACTGGGTGGCTTAAACTCCAGGAGCTTACTGTCCTGCAGCTCTGGGGACATCTGTTAATCACTTTCCCAGGGCTGAGACACCACATCTCACAGCAGCCAGGAGGCAGACAGAGGGCAGAGGAGCTGGGGACAAGAAAACACCTCCTGGGTCACACACCCAGGCATCCATCTCCAACCAGGCCTCAGCTCTTGACAACACACGCAGCTACGAGCTCATCAACTAATGAATGCACTGATGAGTATGGCTTGCCATCATCCTTCCACACACATGAGATTTCTGGGGAACATTTTCAGTCTAAATCATACTAAGGCTCGAGGTATGAGGTCAAGATATCAGCAGGCTTAGTGTCTTCTCAGGCCCGTGGATGGGCCCCCTTCTATTCACTGTGTTCTCAGGATACATGCTCCTGTACCTTGGAGTCTCTGTGAACCTACATTTCTTCTTCCTCCAAGGGCATCAGTGACCTTGTAATAAGACCTGTCATACCAGCCTAATTTAACTTAATCACCTCTTTAACAGCACATTCTAAAGTCCAAGGGTGAGGGCCATGATGTAAGAATTTGAATGGGACATGTCTTTATCACTTTCCCAATCAGTGGGACAAAAAATTGGACACCCACAACTTAGGGAGAAGAGGTTTATTTTGGCTCACAGTTCATAGAGGTTTCAGTCCACATCCACCTGGCTCTAAGGCAAAGACAGCATGGTTGGGGGGCTTGTGGAGGAGAAGCTGCTCCTGAGTGGCGATGGGAAGCAGAGAGAGCAAGGGGAAAAGGAGGGAGGTGATCCCTTCCAGGCCACACCCTCAGCGACCCCCTTCTTCCCACCAGATCCCACTACCCAACTGCTCTTCAATTCCATCCTCCAGGATCCACTCACCTCCCAAGAGCCCCATCTATGTTCACATGAGGCTGAGGGCAACATCCAGACATAAACTGTAGCAGGACACAATGCATCATGTAAGAGGAAGACACTCAGGATTCAGACAGCCTTGAAAGCACAAGACACCCATCAGTGTTATCCATAGTGCTAGTGTGACACAAGCCCAGGCATTTGGAGTACTTGTTTTACCCTAAACAAGTGGGCACAAATAGCATAGAGTTGTGCCTTTCAGGTCAAACAGCCCCCAGGGAATGGGCTGTGGGGGAGGAAGTAGGGTTTGTCTGTCAGTGTCAAGGTCATGGTCAGCTGTGCTGGCAGCTGAACAACAGCTGCTGGCACAGTGGGAGGCCATGAGACCCAGCAGAGGGAGCTGACAGTTTTTCCAGGAACCATGTCAGTTCTCCCCTTGAAAACATTTTTCCCAAAAGGAATTCCTCTAGGCCATAAAACAGGCTTAAATAAATACAAAAGAATTGAAATAATCCCTTGCATACTATCAAATCACAGTAGAATGAAGCTAAAAATCAACAGCAAAAGAGGCCACAGAAACTAAGCAGACACGTGGCAATTATATAATGTTACTGAATAATCAATGGACCATAGAAAAAAAATCAGGGAGGAAATAAAAATATTTCTGGAACCAGAAGACAATGGAAGGCCAGGAAAATAGCTCAGTAGAATAAGTGCTTGCCTGGCAAGCACAAGGTCCTGAGTTCAGTCCCTAGCACCGAAGAAAGAAAGAAAGAAAGAAAGAAAGAAAGAAAGAAAGAAAGAAAGAAAGAAAGAAAGAAAGAAAGAATGAAAGGAAGGAAGGAAGGAAGGAAGGAAGGAAGGAAGGAAGAAAGAAAAAACGAAAGAGAGAGAGAAACACAGAAAGAGAGAGAGAGAGAAGACAATGGAGGCCCAACACACCTATCAGACACAATGAAAGTGTTCTATGAGGGAAGGTTTCACAGCTGTAAGTGCACAGAGACCTGAAATAAATGACCTAATGGCATATCTTGACGTCCTAGAAAGACAACAATCCAAGTCTGAAACTACTGGAAGGAAAGAAATGAGAAAGACCACAGTGGAAATTAATGGAATTGAGATTTTAAAAAATACCAAGGATCAATGAAGCAATAAAAGAGTCAGTTCTTTGAAAGGATAGGAAGGACACAGATAGGAGGTAAAGAGGAGATAAAAAAGGATCAAGATGGGGCTGTTGAGACAGTTCACTGGGCTAAAGCATCTGCTTAGGCAAGCTTGGGCAAGTGCAGGGACCAGGGTTCCATCCCCCACCATATGTTGCATCAGTCCTGGCCCCGGAACGGGCTGAGCTGGCCACCAAGACCAGGCACAATCAAGAAAGAAGACCAAGATGGGATGTTTGTGTGTACCAATTCCCTCATGGTACATGTATTCCTTGTGTATTGAAAAATATACCAATAAAAATTTAGGGAGAAAGAAAAAAGAATTTCTCTTAGCCTAGGAAGTCAGGGAGAAATTGCAAAGATCTGATCCCCATTCCCCACCCCAAACCCAATACACAGACATCCTCTGATGGGGAAGACAGAGATGGAAGACATTGTCTTCTCGTTGGCTCTCCCCTTTCAGATTTTCCGAAAACCAGGGTTGTCCAACTACTGCCCTACATCATGCTGCTTACAGGGGCCAGCCCTGTGGGCTGGAAGTGTCCTGATTTCCCTGTGGAGTCAGCATGTATGCTTTGAGCAACGCTTACCTGTGGACTTCCCTGACAGCTGTGAGGCCAAGTAGGAGTGGTGAAGGGAGCCAGGATCACCCAGACACTCAGAACCAAAGCAACCATGTCAATGACCAGAATTATTGATCAGGCCCTGTGTGCTGGCCATTCACACATTTTATGCCAGTCATCTCTGACCATGATCTAGAAATGATGACCTTCAATTTATAGGTGGGGAGATCCAGTGTTGTGGTTTATCTCCAGATGTCCCCCTGGAGCCACATGTATTCATAGTCAGGGATTTAGGGAGAGGATTAGACCATGACAGGGAGAAAGCTGGCTTGTGTAGGAGGCGGGGCCTGGTCAGGCGGGATTCTGGGAGTGTGACCGGAAGGAAGGGTTTCTCTGCTTCCTTTCTCCCTCTGCTTCCTGGCTGTCATGATGTGGATAGTTTTCTTCTATGTGGGTCCTTCTACCTTATCATTTCTGTGATTAAGCCTGCTAATCATGGACTAAGTTCTAAGCCATGAGCCCAAGTAATTATCTCCTCCTTTAAGTTAGGGGTGATAGTGACAGGAAAGTGAGACACCCAATGAGGAAATTAAGCAACTCCCCTAAGCTTGATAACTAGCAGTGACATCTGGGGCTTAAACAAAGCTGGCATGGTTCTCCTCAGTACAGTATCATGTGTTCAGGTTGCCAGGAGCCAACTGTCACTGAAGGCCATGGTCACTGGAATCAGAACCACATGGCTGTCTGCTCTGCCTCTGCCAAGAGCAGCCTCACGTGACTACTCAGCACCCTGTCTGGGACTTAGCTCATAGAAGGCTCTTAACAAAGAGGAATTGAACTCAAGTAGCATTAAGTCATGACACAGCCACACCAGGGCGCTGGGGCAAGTGCCAACACCCTGATTCCGAACAAAGGTACTGGGAGGCCCCGGGGGAGACTGTGCTGGATCTGTGGTAGTTGGTCACACAGGAGTGCTCAGCTTAAATTTTGTTGGGTGAGGGAACAAAGGAAATAAACACAAATGGGTTTCCAGACTCTGAAGAAGTGGCCCTCTGGCCTCCAGTACAGCTCCTCCCTGTCTACAGTGGTGGTGCTTAATTCAAAATTTTTACAGTAGCCTTTATTCTGAGGCTGTGATTTTCTCAAGAAAACAGACAATGGTGACAGTTGTGCCTCACTTTGTCACTGTGTCCCTTTGGCCAGATCATCCCTCCGTCATTCTCCCTTAGCCGCCAAACCAAGTCAACAAAGCTGATCTCTGCTTCCCTGACCAAAAGCAGAAGGTGTCTCATCCAGCAGGCTTTGGGGCCCTGAGAAAGTTGCTGGCTAAACCCCCACCTGTGGTAGGGCTTTTACTTTCACTGCCAAACTCAAAAGTCCTGTACTAGCATTTCTAATTTATCCCTAGAGCTTTAGGAACCCTTTTTCTTGCCTGAGTGCTTTGAGAAAGAAGGCTGCTGGACAAAGGTACTGGGAGGCCCTGGGGCCTCTGTTTTAGAAAATAATGTATTTTCTCTTTTGGAATTTGAAATCTTCACATAGGCAGGGGAAAACTAGATTATGAAATCAATCCAGTCATTATTTGCTACTTCCACACAGATCCTCCTTCATGGTATGTATCATCCAAAGCCTCTAGAAATGCTATCCAGCTGGGGGGACCCTGCCTGGCCCTCTCAGCCTGGGGAGAGCCAGTGTTTGTTTTTCCTTTCTGTAATCTAAAAGAGTCTCTTCCTTGAAGATCTTTCTAAGCAGCTATTGATTTCCCTAGCTTGAATGGGCCATTAATAATGCTGGGGCCTCCTGAGCCCCTTTAATGTCTTGTCTTTGTTTCCTTTCAGGCTGGCTGAAGCCCTTGGCCTGCCTCCCCATCAACCAGGCGCAGCCCCAGACTGTTCTCAGGGAGAAGGAAATCACGAAGCGTTGGTCTGAATAAGAGTAAGGTCAGCTTGCCCAAAGCCCACTTTGCCGCCCCCATCTCCACTGTTGGCATCCGTGGACCTCTGTCCCTGATGGCCCCATCTCTCTGGAGAGAGCCTGGATAACCCCAGCACTCTGGGAAACTGAGGCAAGATGATTCTGAGTTCAAGCCCACCTGAGCAACCTTAGCAACCTTAGCGAGATGTCTCCCCATACAAAAATGGCTGGGGGTGTATCTCACTGAGAAAGCCCTGGTTCAACCCTCAAGTGCACAAATAAGCCAAAGGACTGCTTTCATTCTTAAGTCCCTCTAGACACTACTCCTTGGCCTGTCTAAGACCCCTTCTTTCACCCTAGCCTTCACTGTGGTGACCGTCTGTCTCTTCGTGGGCTTACAACTTCCCCTAGCACAACAGCGCACATTCTCCACTGTGGATCCTGACACAACAGAGACCTCCATGGCCCTCCATAGCACATTTCAGAAAAGTTGCTGGAGACTAAGGCTGCGTTAGAAGATGAGAACAGAGGGGTAAGTCTCTCTTCCTCCTCCAACCTGAGCTAGAGTGTTGCTGGTGGTACTTACAGGGTTTTGTAAGCCCGTAACCCTAGCAGTTGGAGGGCTGAGGCAGGAGGATTACCATGAGTTCAATGCCAGTCCGGCTACATAATGAGTTTAAGGCCAGCCTGGACTACATAGCGAGACCTTGTCTCAGAAAAAAAAAGGATTCATGGTTGCCCCTCCAGTGCTCTTTCTAGGACAGATAGACTTGAGCTTTTCTTTACTCACAGCAGACAGGCCTTCTTGACAAAGAGGAGACTCAGAGGAGGGTTTATTAAGATTCAAGGAAGGAATTGTAAGGATGGAGTTAAGGATAGTGGATAGTGCATACACACAGAGACCAGGAAGTGGCTAAGAGAGCTGGTGTTGGACGGGAAGGGGTCTTGCTCTTGCCCTGTCTGTCCTCTCACAGCGAGTTCCTCCTCTTCCCTCTGTCCTTGCCTCCACCTGGGCGTCCCTCCGTCTGGCTGGGCTGTAACAGGCTTTCGCCACATGTGCATTCTGCTTCCCAAGGTACTTCATCCTTTAGAAACACCTGCTCCCTCTGAAGGAGGTTGCCTGAATTATAAACAAGCCTCCTGAAGAGAAGATGTGCTCAGTGGAAGGAAGAGAAAAACAGGTACACAGGTGGCTGGGATGTGTCTCTGAGCCTCCCAGAGTGATGCAAGATTTGCTTTCCTTTGGGCCCGGGTCTGAGCCCTGAAATCCACCTCAGGGTGGTCTGCAGTCATCTTGGCCGCCGCTTCCTTCTGAGCACTCCCACCCTTGTTCACCTCACCCCCTTTTCCCTGTGCTCACATGCCCACCTCCTGTGTCTGTGTCCACATGCTGTGCACTCCTCTTGACTCAGAACAAGGAGCTACTTCCTCAAGGAAGTGCCCCTGGATCTCCAGTTCGACGTGATCTTTCAGTCCTCTTGTCTTTTTTTTCTTCTTAAACTTCCTTATCCCAGAGTATAAACATCCTACAGTGGGACTCTGGCTGATGCCTTTCCTCAAGGCTGGTAAAGGTCCCTGCTGAGGTGGTTGGTCAGGAAATGCTGAAGAAAGGCAGGAAAGAAGGTGCAGTGGACTGAATACATCCCCTATGGTTCTTGTGTTGGACATTTAACGTCTTAATTCAACAGTTGAGAGACAGGATCCTTTCAGACATCTCTTAAGGGGAGCTGAGGACTGCATGTTCCTGGATGTATTAATGTTAATGTCATTTGGCAGGAGTGGGTTGGTTACCCTAGGAGTGGGTTCCCGGTAGAGAGAATCCCCCTGCAAGTTGATCCCTCGAGTGTGTACTTTCTCAGCCTACTGCGTTGTGAGCCAGATAAACCTCGCTGGGTACAGACAGCCACATCTGTACTTGTGCTGTCACTGCACAACATGGATGAGGGCAAAGGACAGTGGGAAGACCGGCCAGGGGAGTGTCTACAGGGGCTAGGGTGGGGCGGGGTGGTCAGCCATTCTGCTTGCTCCTTTGTGTACTCTTCTGGAGTTGTCACGCTGCGTCCCATTGCAATGGTCAACTGTGCTGCTCTCCACGACACCCAGGCCGAAGTCATTCTCTCCGTGCTTTCCCTTTACTTCCCAGAGATGTCTGTGTCTACAGCGCCTGCTGTGTGGACTTGCTGGGAGGAGCTGCACAGGACAAGGGAGGGACAGCACCCACTGTGGGGAGGAGGGGAAGGATGTGCAGGGAGCAGAGTGTGAAAGGAGGAGCCTGGGAGGAGAGACACCCTTCCAGGCCACGCGCCCAGGGACCGCCTCTTCCGGCCAGACCTCTCCTCCTGACAGCAAGTCAGCTGTCACACTCATAATCCAGTCACTTTCCGAAGGTCCTGCCTATGAGGCTCTTGGGGGAATCTAGATAACACCATGACACTGGGTTATTAAAGACAGATATTTCCATAATCCATAGAGCTGGAAGAGCAAGGACACCCCCTCTGAAGACAGAACTCTTTCTTGGGGACAAGGACACTGCATCTTGAGGTCACAGAGATCTTCTAGGCCTGTGACTCCCTGCCTGAAGTTTTCGGAGTATCGTATAGAAATACTGGGTAGGGCCTGAGGAGATGGCTCAGTGGAATAAGTGCTTCCCTGGCAAGCGCAAGAGCCTGAGTTCAATCCCAATTCTGCAAAAAATAAAATAAATAAAATAAAATAAAATGGGAGAAGCTTAAAAGAAAAGAAAAGAAATGCTGGGTAAAGGGCTAGGGAGATTGCTTGGCGGTCTAAGCATCTGCCTGGCAAGCACAAGAACCTGAGTTTGGTCCTGGGTACCGCATGCTGTGCTGGGTCCGGAACCCTGGGCGTGCACTGCTGGCCACTGAAACCAGGTGCAGTGCTGGGGAGGCTGAGAGAGCAGGATCGCTGAGTCTAAGCTGCATGGCAAGACCCTGTACTAAATAATGTTTTTTAAAAAGGAAAGAAAAAACAAAGAACCTTTAAAAAGGAATGCTGAGTAAAACAGAAAATGCTAGATCACATTTGGATTTGGATAGACAATAAAGACATCACAAGCAATATCTGGAGCACACTAAAAATTAGTCATGGTTCATCAGGAATTTAGATTGAACCTGATGCCTTGTATTTTTATTCATTCAACTTAACAAGCTTTTTCTGGGGGCTCCTGAAATCCACCCTTGCAGGCTTTCTGGGTCCCCAGGGACACGCCCACTTGGGGCCATGAGGCCCCAGTGGAAGTGCTATGAGCCTCAAGAGAGTTCAGAAGTTTAGGGATTATTTTCTCCCCACAAACAATTTTGCAACTAAAAAAAGAATTCTTTCCTTTAGAAATTTTTAAAGATTGTTTTTAGGATGGAATAAAATACTGTCAGCCAGGTGTGGTGCAAAAATACATGTAATTCCAGCACTTTGGGAAGCTGAGGCAGGAGGAGGGTGGCAATTTTGAGTCCCACCTGTGAAATTTAGCAATACCTGTCTCATTCTAAAAAGGGAGCTTGTGTAAAGGCCTTAGATTCAATCCCCAGTACCACGTGCATGCCCAGCAGTATATTGTATATTTGCTCTGTCTTAGAAGCCATTGCATTTGGAAAGGGCTTACTCACAGTGCACGGTCACCTATATTCTCATCACCCTTAAGATTATACCCCCAGGAACTAGAAAGGCAGGGGGACAACCACTACCAGTATCATCACTAGGGAGTCTGAGGCCTGGGGTGTTGAATGACTTGCAGAAGGTCCTCGGATAATTTCCACACAGTGAGAACATGTGCTGAGCGTCTGGTGCGGCTCTTGTCACTCCTGCACAGTCTGCCTCTTCTTAGGCCACTGGGCTCTGAGTTAATTAGGCGAAGAATTCTTTGGGGCAGAAGCTGAAAGTGAGAGGAAGTGCCCTGGAGTGGCTGGTGCAGGCTCCGCCAACCAGAATGGCATGTTTTAATTGATCTTGGGTTGTGCCAGCGATTGCCAGCTTCCAGGGCACACAGCTGCTACTCTGAGTCAGCAATGCAGGGTGAGGCTCGGCCTGCCCAGACTGCAAGCTTTTCTTTCCTTCTTTCTGCTTATTTTTTTTTTCTTTGTTCAGGAAGCAAGACTGCAAAGCAGAAGGTTTCTTTTAATTGGCTGCGCAGGTGGGAGCCTGGAGCCCTGGGAGTGCTGCCCTGGTCACCTGCGCTTCCCTCCGTTGCTTATCCTGGAAGCCCCAGGAGATGCGCCCTGAAGAGGCTGCAGAAAGCTTTTGCAGCGACTGTACTTTGTGAAGGAGTTTGGGGACTTTGAGCTGCTTAGCAAGGCTCTCCCTGTTAGCAGTTAGTTATCTGGGCGCCTAGGTATGTCCTGCACAGCTCTGGACAAAGAAGCTTCTCAACAGGAAGAAAGAAACTCCTTAAGCCCCCCAGCAGGCCCTGATGTTTGAAAAGATATTATTACCAGAAAATGGTAAGGATGTTCACCTTGGGCCCCAGGCCCTGCCACTCACACAGCTCATGGCTTGCTTGATATCTCATCCCCCACCTTTCACCCCAAAATAAATTGGGCTTAAGTCAAAAACCTAGATTTATCCTCCATTCATTTTTTTTCTTTCTTTCTTCTTTTTCTTTTTTTTTTTTATGAGACAGGATCTTGTTAGGCTGCCCTTGAATTTGCAATTCTGCTGCCTCCCAAGTGCCTGGATTATAGTATAGGACCATTCCTAGCTCTGTATTATTCCCCTTCCTTTCTCATATCTTCACAGCTAGTACACCAGCACGATCCTTGGGTCCTGCCCTCATACCATATCTTGAATCTGTCCATTCTGTACCCCTGTCCAAGCCACTAGCATCTATTTGAGCAATCCAGGTAGGTCTGTCCACTACCCCCCAATGCCGTGGCAGCCCATCCCAGGGGCCCTCATGACCGCCTGCCACACACTCCCCATGAGGGCTGTCTTCCTTCAGGTAAGAACTCAAACACACCTGCCCGTTCCATTCCTCTATACTCCCAGCACAGCCTGTCCTCCTCCTGTTTATTCTTTGATGCTTATTGTCTGCCATACCTCCCTTGACACTGGGTAAGAACCCTGTGAGGCCAGATTGTGCCCTTGTCAAATCCAGCAGATGCTTGTTTTGCCTGTGTGTTCATGTCCTAGATCCATAACAAAGTAGCACATGCCAGGTGGCTTAAGATGACAGAGATGTATTCCCACTGTTCTGGAGGCTGCAAACAGACCCTATGGTGCTGATAACCTCTAGGGAAGGATGCGCCCTGTCTCCAGCTTTCCACAGCACCAGCCCTTCTTTGGCTTGGGGCACCATCACTTCAATTTGTCTTCCTCTCTGGGTGGTGATCTCCCTTCTGAGTCTATCATTTTCTCCCTCCTCTTCCTCTTCCTCTTCCTCCTCCTCTTCCTCCTCCTCTTCCTCCTCCTCCTCTACCTCCTCCTCTTCCTCCCCCTCCTCCTCTTCTTCCTCTTCCTCCTCTTCCTCCTCTTCCTCTTCTCCTCTTCCTCCTCCTCCTTCTCCTCCTCTTCTTCCTCCTCCTCCTTCATGTATTTGGTACAAGGTCTCACTAGGCAGCTTGGACTCATAGTGATCCTCCTGCCTCAGTCTCCCCAGCACTGGGGTTACGGTGTGCTCCATCATACCTGTTCTCAGTGGCCTGCTCAGTGTGCCTGGGGACAGGACTTGTGCCACTGTGGTGCAGGGGATCAAACCCTCTGTTCCTGTGCTTGCCTAAGCAGGTACTTAGTCTTCTGAGCTATCTCGACAGTCCCATTTCTCCTTTCTTATATGGACACCAGTCATATTGGTAAAGGGCCCACCCTACTCTGGTGTGACCTTATTTTAAGTTGATTACATCCATAAAGCCCCTATTTCCTGTCAACTAGGACACTCAAAATGCAGCAGGGTATGGTGGCATACACCTGTCATCCCAACACTCTGGTAGCTGAGGCAGGAATTCAAGGCCAGCCTGGACTACATAAAGAGATCCTGTCTCAAGAAACAAAAACACAAGGGTGGGGGCTTTAAAAAGAAATTAAAAATACAGTAGCACTGGTTGGGTCACTTCAAATGGGGATGAGAGGCCACCGTTAAGTCATTTTTCGTGCACATCCTCATGTGGGCTGAGGCTGCCCCCAGATGCCCAAGAGGTGACCTTTGGACTGGGCCAAACCTTTCCCCACCCCAAGCTATCACAGCCTAAAACAGTCCCATGTAACAAGACCACTTGAATTTAGCCAACACCAACCATGCTTGCTGACTACTGAATGTGCTAGTGGTACCATAGCTACCAACCCCCTGAACTTTTAGGTCTTACAGCTACTATTTTCTTGAATTTGTGTCTCCTGAGTTAAGGTCCTAACTAGTTCCCAAATAAATGTAATTATTCCTGTTTTGGGTGAGGCAAAGTCTTAAGTATGTAGTTCAGACTAGCCTTGAGCTCATGGTGGGCCTCCTGCCTCAGCTTCCCCAGTGGTGGGATAGCAGGTGTGTAACATCACACCTGTCAGGCTAATTTTATTCTTGATTGACATTCTAAATAAAGCAGCATCTATAGGTACTAGGGGCTAGGACTTTTACATAACTTTTATAGGGACACAATTCAACCTGTAACAACCTAGCTGTTGTTGGGAATACGGCCCCAGATTCAGTTTGCTGGTGCAGATAATAAAGAACTCAGGCATCAAGAACTCTCAATGCACGCCTATAATCCCGATACCTGGGAGCCTAGGCAGGAGGATCGCTGCAAGTTCGAGACATGACTGGGTTACAAAGTGAACTCAAGGCTAGCCTGAGCTGCATAAGACTTTGTCTCAAAAAGACAAAAAGGAACCTGAATGAAGCAAGGCTGTTTTACTTTTGCAAAAAGGTGTGAGCACATTTTAGCATGAGGTAACCAGGGCACAGCGACAAAGCAGCAGACTCCTTTTATTTTATAATTCTTGATAAATAGCTGACCTTTTAACCACTGGCTGGTTTGAAGGTTCACAATCTGTCCTTATTGGCTGGTTTAAGTGCCTGGAGGAGAAGGCCTGAGGGGTTGCTGGGCAGGGTTGCTAAGGGAGAAGAGAGTGAAGGGTAGGAAGCTGAGTCCTTGGCTGTTCATGCGTTATCTTTGGTGGTTAGTCAGGTTCCTGGAATCTAGACTAAGTGGCCATTTCTTGAAACACTGGTGTAAGGGGTGAGGGAGGACAGCCTAGGGTGGGCTCCAAGGAGACACTATCTTATTCATATTTTTGATAGAAAAAAGCTTGGTTTTTTACCATGTTCAAAAATTATTAAATTATTTTTGGACAAAATGAACATTTCCAGTTGGAGTCAGTGGAACACCGTGAGCTGACTTCTGGGGCAGCACATACGAGGGCGTCCAGGCTGAGTGCAGGGGTGGCAGGAGTCTGTAATGCTGTCATGCCAAAGCGGCTCACTGGAAAGAGGATATTCAGATAAACCACCAGTTATTTGGTATTACACTTTAAAAAAAAAAAGTCTTAGAAATGGAATTGAAAAATTCTCCAGTGGTTTCCGTGGCCAACCAGCCAGGCAGCCTGCGTTTATGCAGCCTCTGCCTGGCTGTTGTCTCGGGCTCAGAGGAGCTGGCCTATGTCATGGGGGGCAGATGCTTCTCAAGCCCTGGACAGTCTGACTCCTTGGCCAGTGCTCCTAAAGGTGGCTGCTATGTCAGTGTCCAGGGCCCTGGACAAGGTCCATTTTGCATGGATTTGCACAGAGCTGGTGATAACATGAGAACAGTGGCCTCCAACCTTTTTGGTACTAGGGACTTGTTTCATGGAAGACATCTGTGGAAGTAGGGGGAAGATGGTTTCAGGATGATCCAGTGGTGAACACTGTCTAGAACCTTCGCAGGCACTCACAGTTCATGGCCTGATGACTGGATGGGAGACAGAGCCAAGGCAAGGACCCAGGTGGTGGAGGTGGCTGTGCTGGCCTCCTACTGTGTGCTCTGTCCCTAGCAGGCCATTGGAGGTCAGGAACCATGCTTGAGGATGAAGATGACACCAAGATGGGAGGATTTTTGTTTCCCTTTATCAAAGAACAAAATTTCAACTGGCTTTATTTTCAATTCTAGACTCAGACAATACTTCATCCCGTAAAGCAGAATAAATGTTCCAAAGAGTTGAGCAGAAGGGATTGGTGCTATAGACAGACAAAAGGTAGATTGGTCATTTGGAAGTTACTTTCCTTACAAAGTGGAGGGATGAGGGCGAGGGAGATAGCTCAGTGGAATAAGTGCTTGCCTGGCAAGCACAAGGTCCTGAGTTTGATCTCTGGTACTGCAAGGAAAAAAAAATCAAACAAAACAAGGTATGGGAGGGGGAAGAGATTGAACAATAGGAAAATCACTGAGTGGTTAAGGTCAGGTTGCTTTAGGCTGCCCTTTTAGTGTAAGGACTGAGACAAAAATATTTATCTTGTCCGTTGAAACTGCACCCTCTACCAATTTGGCTGTTCTCACTCTAATTCTGATTTTTCAGATAGGATAAGTAGCTTAGTTTCAGCCAGATGATAGGAAACCATAGCATGAATTACTCCATCTTGTTTGCTTGTTTGTTTGTTGAGCCAGGGTTTCCCAGGCTGTCCTCAAACTTCTGTACTCCAGCGACCCTCCCACTTCAGCCTTCTGAGAACAGGGATGCAGACACATGCCACCACACTTGGCCCACAGTAGCATCTTTTGAGATCATAGTTTCTTAGTAACTGAACACTGGAAGACCCTGCATTAGGTTCTGCAATGAGACCCCTGCCCTAAAGAGGGCAAAAGCTCAGGTGTTAGATAAAGCTTTGCACGGGTCTGAGGCAAAGCAGGACATCCTAAGAACATTGCCAAAGGTTCTGGAGGGAGTTGGAAGTACGACTGTGTGTCTCTCTAGCTATGACCCGTAGGCAAAGCTTCATGGAGAAGACAGATCCCTTTGAGCTAGGCCAGGAGGGAAAGAATGTGAATTTCAGAAATAGAAATATGTTTCTTAGAAGACGGACTAGCTTGAGCAAAGGAGAAAAGAAAAATAGGTGTGTTTAGCAACGTGAGGATCAGTGGGGACACAGCTGAAAAGTGCTGGAAGTCAGAGTATTGCCCAAGGACGGCATTATTGTAACATCTCCCCCAAACTCCTGCTGAAATCTAATCCTCAGTGTGAGACTCTAAGAGGGTACAAATTTCATTGGAACATGGTATTTGGAAGGAGGATGAGGAGGCAATTATAGTTACACAAGGCCACACAGGTAGACATTATCCAAACAAACTGTGGCTTTACGAGAGGGGAGGGGCCTGAGCTGGCACACTCTGGCTGTGTGACACCCTCTACCACTTAGTCCTATAGCAAATGTGGACCCTGGGCGTTGGGCTTTCAGAACCAGAGGAAATACACTTCTCTTATAAATTACCTGGTCTGTCAGTCTGTGGTGTTCCATTATAGCAGCAGAAAATGGGCTAGTGAAGCCTGGAGTTCCTCATACCAAGCAGTCTGGTAACATATTATATATATATATATATATATATATATATATATATATATATATATATTTTTTTTTTTTTTTTTTCCTTTGTCCAGACCCAGGGCCTCGCACGCACCGAGTAAGTGCCCTACTGCTGTTCTACATTCCCACCCTAGTCTTTATCTTAAGAATGGTTTTTGTGCTTTCAGAGCCACTGATCTCAATAAATGAGCACTCACCAACTGTACAATTCTATTTCTTCCTGCTGTAGGCTCCAGAGTCCCTCTGGTTTGTTATTCAAATGAAGCATGACTCACTCAGGATTCACCAGGTCCCTGCAGGTTGTCTCTGGCTCTATTAACTCATTTGACCTGCTTCCAGTGCAAAATCCATCCTTATTTATATCCTTAGGAGAGAGAGCCTGGTGGGGGCTGTGAGAGTCCTGGGAAGCAGGTCAGCAGGTCTGGCTCTGAGCAGATATCATTCATAAGTGAATATCCGTTCAATGAATTCTAGCCATCAGCACACTGGGGCACATCTGCTTTCGCTCTCTGACCATGCCTGCCTGTCCTGTCTTACACTATTTTTGTGACATGGGATGAGAGAAATATACTTGAAAGCTCACAAACTGGAGAGTGCTTCCCAATTTTCACATAGAGGGGGCACCGCTGCCTGAGACCCTAGCTCCTCTGGGTGCCTGTGGAGGGCTGGCGTGACTCTGGGGCTAGACATGACTTTTTCTCTGCTAAGCACTATCTCAGCTTGGTTGTTTGTATGAAAGAACATGCAAATAAAGTAGCTGGGATTACAAGCCAATTTTAGATGTCTCCTGTCACCCCAGGTCCCAGTGAGCTTTCTCAGTCACAAAGTCACTGAAACAAACTTGTCATGAGAACTGGCAGAGACCTGGTGTTGGCCAATGCAAAAAAAAAAGTTGCTTCCAGAGAAGTTGCTCCATGCCTTGCATTATTTGTGAGCTAAGGATGGGGACTTATAGTTCCTTTTGAGTTCCTAATTAATGTTATATCAGTAGGCCAACCGATGCATGGGCTGAATTTCTCCTGCAGTTTAAAGAAGTGTTGACCCATCCATACCACATGTTTATGGTCAGCTCATCTGCTTATAAAAGTTGCACCAGTGGAGTCTGGTCCTCCCTGGTCCATACCATGCACCACCACCCCACCAGCTCAGCTGAACTAGCACTGATGGGGATACTTTTCAGGTGACTCAATATGCTGGTCATCTCAGTGAAGGGATCAACGCGAAGAGTGCTTTGCCGAATGCATTCCCCAGCTCTCTTGTAGCTCCAGTTCTTTTCTGCTCTGCTTCTGATAGCAAACAATTTTGAGCCCACACTGTGCCTCTCTTTTCCTGTTAGTCCCATAAGGAGGTTGGAAGAGTCCTGCTGTTGTTCACAGCTTCTTTGTTTTTGGGAAAGGTGGAGCTGACACCTTTTGGGAAAGGTGGGGTAAGAGAAAGCTGCAAGGATGCAATGTTTCTGCTTTTGGCAGGCTGGCACATTGTAGGGTTCTTTGGCAAAACATTCTGCTACTACAATTTTTTTTTTTCTGTCTTATTTTGAGATAGGATCATGCTGTGTAGCCCAAGCTGGCCTCCAAACTGACAGGGATCCTCCTGCCTCAGCCTCTTGAGTGCTAGGATTACAAGCCTGTGCCACCAGCCCCTGCTGTGTCTAAAAATTCTTGAATATTGGCTTCACCCCTGATTCTGAGGATGCTCCAATTGCTGTACTCTCCTCTAGCCTGGTGTGAAGCCCTGTATATTCTTGCCATGGTAACTTTACTCAAAATCCTCCTCCCAGTACATGATGCCTGGGCTTCTCTCCTGGCCTCATGGCCTCCTGAGAGCCAGCTCCCCCTGTGCCGCTCTGCTGCTTCGGCACAATACTTGGGCATGTGGGGAACCACTCCTGCCGTGAGCGCCCTGAAATCCCAAATGTGGTCAACTGTATGGCGACTCAGCACTGGGTCCAGTCCTGAGTCTAGGACACAGGGCTCAGAAGGCCACAGCACAGATGGGACTTTGAAGCTGGAGCTGCCGGGAAGAGGCTCACACTGGCCTGAGTCCTTTTCACCATAAGTAGGGGACAGACAGGTGCTGGGTTCCCAAGGCTGCCTGAAGTGGAGCTGAATCTGAGTGGGCGCAGCTTCCTTAATTTCCCCCACCTGCTTTTCCCTTGACCAGGTGAGCTGGGGGCAAGGCGGCCTCAGCCCTAAGCAGAGTCTGTAGGTGTTTTATGATGTGGCCTCCAGGGCTTGCTGGGGTCCTCTCTCTTCCTCTCTGAACAGATCTCACCAATCCCACCTATGAGGAGACCAGACCTGCCTCCGACCCATCCGTCTGTATCTGAGTTAGAAGGCCCTGTGTGGGTCCCTCTGCTGTCTGGCCCTCAGTTTCTCATGTCTCCCCTCTGACTTCCAGACTTCCAGACTTCTGCATCTTCTCCATGGATGCCTTGCCAGGATAACCTGCTGGGCTCCATTCTGCCTGTGCCATGGCCCCATCCTAGCTCTCATGGGCTCTTCTCCCTCAAGTGAGGGTGCCCTGCCCCTGGGTCCTGACTAGCCACAGACTAAAGACTGAGTAGATGCCCCAGGAGTTGCCCCTTGGCAGAGGACATGGACCAAAGGACCCCTCAGCTCCTCTGATGATGTTTGTGTCACCAACTAGCGTTAGCACCACTGGGGAGGGCCTGTGACCAGTGCACCTCCATTGCGTGCCTGTGAGAGGGAACCCAACTCAGAACGGTCCTGACACATAGTCCTGACACCACGCCCCGTCCGTGCAGACACCTTCTGTGATACTCAAGTCGCTTAGGCCATCTGTTCCCACCACTTCAGCAGTGTGAAAGGCTACCACCTGCAAGTGAGGCGCGGGGAAAGGTCACAATGAGCAATGACCTGAGTTGCGTCGCGGGTTACCCGGGAGGTGGGGGGCAATCTACACTGTGGCCTATAGGGGAATGGACTAGGTTCTTGCTCTCCGAATTTCCATGCATCTTCAGGCCCACTGGTGCACTTGCTTCCCTGGGAATTAGAGCTGTGAAACTCATACCTAGATGAGGGAGAGAACCAGGGGGATACTGGTCCACAGGATTTGTGAGGGCCTGCCTTAGGTGGCCCACATAGTGTAAAACTGGTTTTTCTGGCTGACAACAATTCTCAGATGTTAATTTATTCTATTCTAGGAGATCTAACCTAGGGCCTGGCACATGACAGGCAAGCACTCTACCACTGGGCTACACATTCAGTCTCTCCCTCCCCCTCCATCTCCACCTCTGTGTGTGTGTGTGTGTGTGTGTGTGTGTGTGTGTGTGTATGTGTGTGTGTGTGTGTGTGTGTGTAGCCCCCTCTTTCTCTCTCCCATTAAGGGTAGACTTCAGATTTAACCTTTCTTTCATGCCCTGTCTTTCTCTTTCTTATTCTACACCAACCACTTACCTACTCTGTTTATCAAGTTGAACCCAGTTAAGGACAAAAAAGACATCAGAATACTGGAATATCCAAAATGTCTTCACAATTCAACGGGGTATTTTTGGCCCTGGGAAAGAACCAGAGGCTTAACAATGTTTTAGGAAGTGTGCCATTCTCTCAATTCTATTTCAATACATCAGTCTTTGTCTCTTCTCTCCCCCTCTCTTCAGTTCTTCTCTCCACTGCTGTTTCTTGCTATCTTTTAGATCTGGGTTTCCAAGGTCCATGCCTTATATGTGCAGAGAACTGGTCCTGGCCGGTTCCGGCTCCTATGGCTTGTATTTCTAGCTCCCTGGCCAACTTTCAGGTATGAAAAAGTGAGAAGACTGCCTGAACATTTCTCTTTGCATCTGGAAAATTTCAGGTCAAGGGCACAGGACCAGGAAAACTTCAGAGCTGGCTACCGGTACTGCTGTGCTGAGGCAGATGTGGTGATTCGCATCAGGAATATGCCGGGTGCCTGCCACCCATTCCCTCCAGGGTGGAGGCCTGCCAGCCACATCCTGGGGCTTTGGGAGGTGAGAGGGTGTGTAGGTACGGGGAAGGCGGGGTTGACTGGACCCTGCAGCAGGGCTAAACAGCAGGGTCCCGAGCAATCACACTGTCTCTCATGGGCTGCTAGCAAAGGCTCATCTACAGCATTGTTTTGCAGGGCAGCTTCTGAGTAGGCGGGGAAGAGGCCCTGCAGTGTCCTCCTGACATTGGTGAGGGTGGGACGGTTCGGTGAGATGCCCTGCTGCTGCGTGGTGCATGGCCACTGCTAGCGTCACTAATCTAAGAGACCTAGACCAGGTTGGGAGATAGGAGAGAAGCACTTAGAGAGGGATAGGCCCAGGTCACACCAACAGAGGCGGGGGGGACAAGACTCAGGAGGGTGTTGAATTATTCTGAAAAGGACCTGTACAGCACCAAATGCAAATAGATCTGCTAGGAGGAACAGCTTTCTCATCTGCCGGGCTTACAATTCCTTTTACCGTTTTCTTAAGAGAAATTTATTGAGCGCCAGCCAAGCTTCTTAAAATAATAGGACACATTACACAGTTTTTGAATTATCAAGCTTTGTCAACGTCAGCATCATCATTGCCAAAAAATGATCCAGCCGTCCGGCTGAACAAATCCCAGCACAAAGTGAATTAAGCTAGTAAACACACTTCCCTCTCATCCTCAGGAACTCAGCTGAGCAGTGAGACTCAATTCTGACATAGACACAAGGTAAAGGCCTTGACATACACACCACGTGGACAGTCATGAAGGAATGACTGGTGCCTGATTTCAGTCACTCCTGAACCCATCGATGGCTGCTGAGGCCCACAGCTGGGCAAAGAGGATTTGGTGGGGTGCTGAGAGGCACAGCTGTAACCCCAGCTGTGCGAGAGGCTGAAGCAAGATGACTGCAACTTTGAGGCCAGCCCTGAGCAACCTGGCAAGACCCTGTCTTGAAATAAAAAGGCTGGGGATGTAGCTTAGCGACAGAGCTCTCCAGAGCTCAATTCCAAGTATAAAAAAAAAAAAAGTGGATTTGAAGGGTTATTTCAATTTGGGGAGGAAGGGGACAAAGTGGTCTGGACTGGGAACCCTTGAATATTGAGCCCATGTCTTTAAAGTTTGAATCTTTACTGTCCAGAAGAGGGCTTAGCAGGTGGACAACAGGTTGACTATAACAGCTATCATTTTAGCATTCACTGTAACCTCTGATCACTGAATCACTTGCTGGGTGAGGCCCTCATCACCAGGGTTCGTGCTCAGAAACACCTTCAGCTGGTCTGATTTTGCAGGAAGGGCATGTATCACTGTCCTACAGACTTTTTCCCCAGAGCCCCATAAGCTGGCACAACTAGTTATGGGCATCATTTATAGAAGGTGAGAACTGCAGATACAGAGAAATATGCACTATGAAAAAAAATGAAGTGTTTGTCTTAGTCACTTTCCTTGACCCTGGGACAAAATACCTGACAGCTGAACTTACAGGAGAAGTTAATTTTGGTTCAAGTATTCTAGCCAGTTCAGTCTGTGGCCGGCTGGTTTCAAGGCAGGAAGGCACGGTGGAACGGTCCAGTTGAGGAAAAGCCACTCACAGAAGGGCAGCCTAGAAACAGAAAATGAAGGTGCTGGGGAGGGCCACGCCTCCTCACTAGGCCACGCCCCAGTGACCTGCCCCTCCCATCGGGGGAGCCTCCTATTACCACAGCAGTAAAGCCTCATGCTCCAGTCACCTTCCAAAAACCCTGCCTCGAGCATGTGAAGCTCTTGAGGGGCATCTAGCTATAAACCCTCATAGTATTCTAATCAGTTAAATATATAAATTTATACAGGGCAGAAGGTAGGAGTTTATAGTCCTCTAACCCCTACCCTGACCTCCTGTCTTTTCCTGTCAAACCAAAACTAAGTCAACCCCACAAGGAAGGGGAAAAGGTTCTAGAAGTGTGTTACTGAACTAGGCTATACCAAGAAAGAGGAGGCCAGCTAGGCAGAACACAAGGTAGCAGGACTAAATTAGGCTTACAGAACCTCGCAAGTCCGAGGAACAAACACACCTAAACCGTAGTCCTGCAAATCCCAAGGAGATGTGGAGGAGGATGGAGGAAACCTGCTGAAAACTGTGAGCAGTTCCTTTTACACATGTGGGATAAGCTGCTAGGATATCTGGGAACTAGAAATTCAAGAGACTTAGTACGGTGGAGGTGGGGAGACCACAGGCCACCAACTCTACTAGTAAGCTGCACTTGGCAATGCACAGTCGCATCCCACAGACTGACAACAGCCAGAAAGCACTGGAAGCGTCCTGCTGGGCATAATTGCAGGGGAGAGTCCCCAGAGGTGTGCAAGGACTTGCTACAGCCAAGGTCCTCAGAGCGAGTCATGAGGACCCCCTATGTCCACACGAGACAATTTCCTGCTACAAGATGAATAGCTACTTCATAGGCATATATTTATTGTAATGAGCACTTAAAAATATAACTGAAACCACCAAAGCTGTGATTTCAAGAATATCGTTGCTTAGGAGGAGGCTGTGGGTTTTTTTTAAAGTGAGTTTATTTAAAGCTTGTTTAAATAGAGGATTGAAGGGACCGAGAATGTAGCTCAGTGGATGGGCACTTTCCTAGCATGCATAAGGGTCTGAGTTTGAATCCTAACACTAAAGCAAACAAACAAAAAACTCTTAAAAGCATAAAGAAATAATAATGCACATTTAATTGTGTGTGTGTGTGTGTGTGTGTGTGAAGTGTGGGAACAGAAAACCATATACTGAATAGTAGTGAGAAGGAAGAGGAGGAGTAAGAGCAGGTGGAGTATGGCAAACTTTTCTAACACTATGAGCCAGACTCTGTGTGTGTTAAACCCTCATTCTCACAAATAACCACGGGGCTGGCATGTTCTCGTCCCTTCACATGGAGGCCTGTGAAGCCACGGGCTATGCACACAGTGACACAGTCCATCTGGGTGCTGACACCCAGCTTCCTCACAGCTGTCACAACCCCTTGCCTGAGCTACTGGGGCAGGGGTAAAGGCCACATATGCTGGGGCGGCGTACCCCAGAGACGCCATACTACACAACAGCTGCTTCTTGGGCTGTAAGGACAATTCTGCAGCCACAGAGACAGGGACTTTGGGATCAGCCTGTTTTCTGCACAGCTCCTGGGAGAGCCTTGCTGTATCCAGGGTAATGCTTCTCTCCTCTGGCTGCCTTTCCTGCCTGCCTGCCTGCCTACCTGCCTGCTAAACACTTCCAGATGCCTCTGACTGGATTTGAGAGGCTTTTCCAGATGGTTGTTTCTGCTTCAGGGGTCTGAAATGCACACAAAGAGAAGAAAGGAGGGACCTCTGCATCCAGCCAGGGCCCCTTCTCACGTGGTGATTAAAATCTTCCTGTGCATCTTCCAGTTCAATGCAGGGTTTAAGGGCAATAACTTTGGAATTCTTCATTAGCCAGATGGCCTTGCCCAAGTCACTTGACTGCTGTAGGCCTCAGTTTCCCTATCTTTTTAAATGGGAATTTAAAAAGTGCACTTCTCATAAGGCGCCATGAAGATTAAATATGACAGTAATGTGCTTCGTTGTGGTTGTTGCTGCTTTTGCCCCAGAGGGTCCAGGCTCACAGCCTCTCTGAGGAGGTCCCATCTGGCCCAGATTTCTAATCCAGGCTGATTTACTAAAGCAACATACAATTTTAGACACTTTCATTCTGATATAATTTAAAAAGGTGTACCATTTCAGCAGGTCATTTAACCAAAACTAGGAAGGACAATGGCCAGGAAAGAGATCCAAAGTTGAATTTACGATCTCTCCCTCAAGCCTACTCTTCCTCCAGCATCCCCTTCTTTGGCAAAGTCACCTCTAAGTTAAGGGCCAGCCAGGAAAATGACAGCTGTCTGCCATTTCCAGGACAGAACCATAGTTTGGGGCAGGTTGAACTGGTTTTGCCACCCTGAACTGAAAGTGCCTCCCAGACTTGCAAGTGCTACCCATGGGGCAGAACAGGCCTCATTAAGCTACTTGTGTGGCCTAGAGAGGTCTTATCTACTTATGGCAGGCAAGGGTATCTAAGAAATCTGGAAGGCTTTGAGCCACATCAGCCCTGGACCTCCTTCCCAACATACCTGTCATTAAGAAGGAAAGCACAGAGCTCAGGGGTGTTACAGCAATAGGAGTCCTCCCTCCCCATGGAAACATGGAGGGTTTAGAAGGAGTGTTCCCCTCACTCTATCCACAAGTCGCAAACCTCAAAATCACCTTAGACACATGGTCACTCTCACCCCTAAATGCACTTCATCTTAGAGTCCTGTCAATTTCACTTCCTAAATAGGTCTCGAATCTGCTCTGTTGACTCTTGTTGCCATTACACAGCCACCAGTTGTTGGCCCAAGACACATTTGTTGTCATGCTTGGTCTCTTCACTGACCCTTATCCACATACAGACTCCAACTCCACCTTACATTAAGAAAAAATTCCTTATTGCTCTTTGGTAAAAACTAAAAATCCATGCTGTGGGCCCCATACTCTGTAGGTCTAGCCCATGCCTACCCCCAAGTCTTGGGCACATAGCATGACTCTCCCTACCATTTACATTAGGAGTGATTCCATTTTCTTTAATATCTGGGAGGAGATGAGCCTGACTCAGCCTCAAAATCCTTTCACATGCTGCTCTCTCTATCTAGAGTACCCTGCCTTCCCCTTCTTGCTTTCTCTCTTTCTCCTTCCTTCCTTCCTTCCTTCCTTCCTTCCTTCCTTCCTTCCTTCCTTCCTTCCTTCCTTCCCCTGTCTCCTGATTACTCTTCTTCATCCTTCACACTTTAACTCGAAAGCCCCTGCCCCTGATCAGGTCTTTGCTAAAGCATTCAAGGTTTTGGTGAGCTTCTCTTCACCATGGATAATTGTGCGATGCTCTGAGTGAGGCTTTGATTCCTTGCCGCAGTTCCAGCTCTGTCAGGGAGGAGTTTGCCTAGGCCTGAGCTCCTGACCCAAGTATGCACCACAGAGTAGATTCCTGGTATGTATTTGCTGATATCTTGAGGTGAAAAGTGATACATGGGGGAAAAAGCGCACCCAGTGTCTGGCTTCAACATCCAATTCCTTTGTTTTTCTGGAAAGTGGAGCAGGCTGGGAGACATGGTGCAGGGTGTTTGCATATGGTCAGGGCAGGGGTGCAGGGTTAGGTTAGGGCAGTGGCAGAAACAGCAGTTCCCTTGGCTATGTGTGGAAAGCATGACTGTAGCATGCGGATGGGTAAGTGCGGTGCAGCCGAGGAGGGGATTCCTAGCAGAGCCCCTCTCAGACGGCACACACAGCCTTGAAAGCTAGGCTAGCACAGGAAGTGCAGTTCTTGGCACCACCGGAGGAGACAGCACCATCTCTGCGCAATGCAGGCTTCTAGGCTGCTCCATCCATCCAGGAGTAGACATTTGTCATTTGGGAGGGTGACGGCACCTAGCTCTCTTCTTCATTTTTGGGGGAGACCCCACAGCCAGAGTTGTTTTCTGAGGCAGCCAGGTCCGTTTCTACCTGATTTCCAGCCCAGTTCTCTGGGCTTCTCAGTCTCAATGATACCAATATCCATAAATAAATTCTTTCTCTAAGTAAGTCAGCCAGAATTGGCTTCTGCTGTTTGCAGCCAAGAACCATGTCTGGTTTAGTCTGGAGCCAGCAGGGCAGTGACGCTGGGCTTCCCCATGTGGCCGAGCGCGTGAGTGTGGAACACGTGGCTGCCAGGTATTCAGACACCCAGGAGCGGACAGAGCCACTTCGGGAACCTGGAAGTGAGGGCTGCCTAGCTATGGGGACGGAGGGGAACTTGAGCCAGGTGCCTTTGGGTGGAGCTGACGTTCTTAAGCATCTGTGGGTGGAGGTCACACCAGACAAATCATTCTGTTCTTCGGATGTATCCATTACTGGGTCACTTAATCCGCCCCATACTGGGGACCTGGGAAGCACCTATCCATGCGAATACCGGGAACCCACAGCTGGTTCAAGGCCTTGCACCTCCTGACGCGAGTGCTTTTCCTGAAGTTGGCATCCTGGTAATCTGAGTAAGATATTTTTCCACCTCTAGGACCCTACAGCAAAACAGAGAGCATGGAAGGAAATAGCCAGAGTCACAGTGCACTTTCCACACTTCCGGATGCCTCGCATAATAGGATGTGAAGGCAGCAAAGGTCCTCAGACTGTCCAGTCTCGTGGCCTCAGATGTCAGTGGGTCTTAGAACCACCCAGGGAACATGTAGTAGTGCAGGTTCCCACAGGTTTTCCCAGTGCAGAACTGAGCCCCTCGCTGTGGGGTGAGGCCCCATAGTCTGCTCTCTACAAACCTCCCAGATGAGTTGTTCAAGAAAAGACATGTGAGGGGAGATGGCTCAGAGGAGTAAGTGCTTCCCTGACAAGCATAAGGTCTTGAGTTCAATCCCTGGTTCTTCAAAAAAATAAAATAAATAAATAAAACAAATCAAAATTCAAACACATTTTAAGCTGGGCGTGGTGGCACATGCCTGCAATCCCAGTACTTGGGAGGCTGAGGCAGGAGGATTGTTGTGAGTTCAACACTAGCCTGAGCTACAAAGTGAGCTTAAGACCAGCCTGAACTGCATAGTGAGACCCTGTCTCAAAAAGACAAGAAAAAAAAAAAGAGATTTTCATTCTTCACCCCATCTTACTAAAGAGGAAACTGAGACTCTGCACTAAGTATCTTCCTGACCAAGGCCACACAAAGACTCTGGTGCTGAGCCAGAGACAGCTTCCTAAAGCCGCTCCCCTAGACTGCCTGGAGCTAGGAGGAGCATGGAAAGTGTTTCTTCTCCAAGTTGTTAGTGAGATTTTTGCCTTGTAACTGGACCTCCCTTTTTTGCTAAGAGGGGCAGTTCTTCACAGGGAGACACTGGAAATAAAGATGCATGTGCTGCATCTGTCTGGGCCAGAGAGGCTGCTGTGGGCTTCAGCTGAGTGGGAAACCCCTTCCTAAAGCCAAGATTGATGCAGCAGGGCCTTCTGCTCAGGTTCCAGTTCTGGATCTTCCAATGCTATGACCTTGGGCAGGTCACTCCCTCACCCCACTCCAAGTGTCAGTTGTGTCCAATTTGTTGTGTCCAACAGGGACAAACCTGTTCTCTGCTATCTACCCTACCCATTTTGCCAGCCTCTGGTGTGAATGTGCTTGGTAAACCTGGGTGCGCTGCCCATGCAGGAGGTATCACAGCCATCATATATGTGACAAGGACACTGATTTCCACTCAAGGTCCCTTGAGGATGTGAGGACATGCTGGCCTACTTTGGAACCAGCAAAGGAGAGATGTTGCCAGCAATGCACCGTGGAGATTGGAGAGGCCTGTAACCTGCCTACCACCCTTGTGTCATGGAGGACACCACCAATGACCTTCTCCTTGACAGAGGGGTATGTGGGGACAAGGGTTGGGGACAGTCCCCAGACCAAGACCCTCATGCCTCTAGCCCAGCACTCACAGGACCCTCTGTCCATCATATCTTGGCTGTGAGCCCTGGGAAGGGTTCAGAAGATTCCAGGAGACCAAAGAAGTCACCCTCTTTCCTGTCCCAGGATGCTTTGGCTATTGACACAGCTTCCTGAGATAGATAGATTTAGTCACCCTCTGTGATTCCCAGCACATCATGTGTTGGAGCTATCACCCCAGCCTTCAGAGTCCTCATTCAGCTAAATTATCAGGACACCAAGATTCTTGCACTTTTCTGTGGAAACTTGCTTTGTCACCTAGCCGAAGTCCTGTCTCTTTGAACCTGTTTCTCTTCTTTAGAATGGTGGAAACATTTCCTGTCCCTCCTTCCATTGTGTGTTGCTGTGTGGCATAGGATTAGGGTGCAGTGGGCTTTGTCACACTCCAAGGATCCCATGGGGTCCTGCCACTGTCCTGTAAACAGGACTAAGATGGTCTGGCCAGGGACCAGGGATGGGATGGCACTGAAACAGTTCCAACTGTAGCAGGCAGGAGGGCTCTGTGGAGTAACTGACTTCCCCTCTGGTTTTGGCTGTCACAGGTAACAGGTGCTTTGCCATATGGTGGGCCTTGTCCCACAAAGCTTGGGTCAGCACAGGCACTGAGAGGAGATGTTGACAGACGAGGCACCCACAAGTATTTAGTGGGAGACCTGCACAGACAAATTCCCTGATACAGACAGTTGAGGCCAGTGGCTCAATACTTTTGTTAAGACGCTTTTGTTTTTGGTCTTGCTTTTGCTCGTCTGTTTGTTTTTAGTAGAACCCTTTCTGCATCAGATCTAAGCATAAACCCATTACCAGGCCCTTCCAAAGAATCACAGGGGCTCTGGAAGCACCTTGATTCATTTTGCAGAGGGGACCAATGGCCTGCGAGCAGAGCCACACGATAAACTTGTGGTTGCAACAACAGATGGGAAAACTTCCTTAACTGCAGGTCTAACCTCCAAACAGGATGTGGCACTGTGATCCCCTGGGACCCTGTGGTCTCAGAGAAGAATGCAGAGGTTACTTTCTTCTCTTAGGGTTTCTTTCTCGCCCTGGGAATGGCTGGTGCGGGTCTGTGGGTAGAAAATGGAGTGAAGCAGGACTTAGTTGTACTCAAGTCTTTTAGGTGAGCCAGTCTCGGGACCTCCCTTGAAAGGTCCAAAATGCTTGGCTGGGTGTGTCCAGGGTGCTGAGCCCTTGCCAAAGCCCGGAGGAGGCAGGTCAGGCCATCCGGACTTGGGGCAGTTCTTTCCTACAGTCTGCATCCTGGTTGCCAGTATGAGACAGGATTTTGGACACAAAAGGCCTGTGTGGCCCTCATGCATGGGCACAGATATTTGCCTGTGCTGTGCCCTTTGGGCGCTTGATGGTTTGTACCAACCACACAGGCTAAGAGAGGACAGATTGGCACCGAAGGCCAGATAAGCCTGGTGACCATTCCCACTGCCAGTAGATGTAGAAGGAGGGAGTTTCCCCAGCATGGTGTCCCTCCCCATAGCCCGCAGCAGGGGTGGAAGAAGTTTTTGTAGCCCTGCCCTTCCCAAGGGGAGTGCAGAGCCTGGGAGGCAGCCAGGCCGGGACTCCCAGGCTCCTGTTCCAGGCAACTCATGCCTAGCCACTCTGAAACTGTCCAGTGGAAGACCTTGTGTGGGGACAAAGCCCAAGGGCCACGTGAACCACACCAGACAAGGAAAAGCCTCTGTCTCAGCTGTTCTTGGTAGTGATTTTGCCCACCTAGGAAGCATGCAGACTCTTAGGGGTGAATCATCACTCAGGAAAGCTAGAAAGCAGATAAAACCCCTAATTCCAGTGCCAGGTGGCACGCCCTCTCTCTTCAGGGCTCATGATCCATCCCTGCTCTTCCAAATGTCAGCAGCTGCTGGCCATGGGGGAATTCTTAGAATGTTCCAAATGGCCAGATGTGGTGGCACACACCTGTGGCCGGAGGGTCACAGTACATTTGCTCCAACTGGATGGGCTATGGTGAGAGAGGTTTGTGTCTTTCCTATTGCCCCATAGCACAACAGGGGGCCTCCAGGGTGGTGCAGGAAGAAGGAGGGAGCGAGGGAGGTTCCAGACCCCAGCCCCATTCTACCCAGACAACCTGGCTTTGATCTTTCCCAATGGAGACTTGGCAAGAGAGCTCCTATGCCCCTCAACTGTGTTGCTAAGCATTCTTTTTCTTGCTCTTCCAAGCCTTGGGCAGCTTGAAAACCTGTGTCTCAGGCCTGTCCTCTGTGGTAGCACCTTCCTCCCAGGGCTTTTGTAGGAAACAAATGAATCAACGCAGGCAAAGTGCTTAGACCTCATTGTAGCTCGGTCATGGGTAAAAACCTGCTAGGTGTTGTTACCATCATCATTGCTATTTTCATTTTATGTTGAGAAGAATGAGGCCCAGAAAGGACAAGGCACTCGCACTCGCTGACAAGGTGAGGGCCAGGAGTAGCCCCAGATTTCCCAACTGCCTGGATGGTCCCCATTCTCTCTTAGAGAGAGCGCTAGGTCCCTAGGTCGCTGCTCCAGGGAAATAGTTGAAAACAAAGAAGCAAACAAAAACCCATTTGTGGGAGGTGATACCTGATAAGGGGCTCCGGATTTGATCTCCTGGATCTTCAGGCAGTGGAGGAGCAAAAGAAGGGAGGCAGGAAGAGGAAAAAGAAAACAGGAAGATGGGGAGAGCAGGAGGAAGAGGAGTCCTTTCTCACTTGACGAGGCCTCTTAGCTCAACCACTGAGCAGGAGGTGGTCTCCCCAGGGATGCTCTTGAGGGGACCCTACAGTAAGGAGAGGAAGCGATCTGCTGAAGTGTTTCAAGACTAAGACTTTGGGCTGGGTGTGGTGACACATTTATAATCCTATATTCAAGAGGCTGAGGCAGAAGGATTGCTTAAGACCAGCCTGGGTAATTTAGAGATCTTATCTCAAAATAAAAAATAAAAGGGGCTGGAATGCAGTTTAGTGGTAGACCATTTGCCTATCTGGCATAAGGCTCTGGATTCAGTCAGTCTCTGGCTCAAAAAAAAAAAAAAAAAAAAAGACTAAGATTTTGTTTGGAGTGGGGAGGACCACAGTTCAGGTGGCCTGGAGGTCAGCCTGGTTTTTGGTCAGTTTCTGTTCAGTTATCATCTCTTTATTTATTTATTTATTTTTGGTGGAACCGGGGATTGAATTTAGGCCCTTGAGCTTGCCAGGCAAGTGCTTCTGCTACCGAGCCATCTCCCTGGTCCGTTACCATCTCCTTCTAAGGAATCTGGGGATCTGGGAATCCCAGTGACACAGGTGAGGTGAGGGCAGCCACGACCACTGGGCAGGGACCTTGTTCACCCACCAAAGCTAATGCTGGCAGTTGGCACTTAGGCTCTGATTCTGAATCCTGTCATTTTGTAACTGACCAGGCAAAATGTTTAAACCTAGGTCTCGGTTTAATTATGTATAAAATTGGAATTCCAGACTCTGCCTCACAGTATTACGAGGAGGATCAGATAGGATAACACATACAATGTGCTTAATCGCAGGCCTGGCATGTCAAAAATGCTCAACAAAGGCTGCTACTTATTACCAAATCTGTCCTCCTCCCCATGTGTCTCTGTGGCTTCCCCATCTTCTGTCCAGTAGGGCTAAGGACCCACATTAAGTTGGTGATGGTTTGCCTGAAGAGAAAGAATCCCCAAGGGCCAGGGAGACAGCTCAGCAGTTTACGTGCCTGTCTGGCAAGTGCAAAGACCAGCGTTCACATTCGTCTTTTTTTTTTTTTTTTTGGTGGAACTGGGGCTTGAACTCAGGCTCTTGCACTTGCCAGGGAAGCACTTATTCTACTGAGCCATCTCCCCGGCCCCAAAGACCAGGGTTCAATCCCTTGTACCACATGCTGTGCTAGTGCTGGCCCTGCCCTGGGCGCATCAAGCTGGGCACCGAAACTAGGTGTGGTAGCACATGCCTGTAATCCAGGCACTGGGGCATCTGAAATAGGAGCATCACTACAAGTCCAAGCTGCATAGCAAGACCCTGTATATTTAAAAAAAAAGAATCCCCAAATTGGAGTTATGTAGGAGAGGTTTCTTTCTTCTGGCCCGGGGATGCAGAGTGTGTGGCTGGCCTGCCTGAGGCCTTTGGTTTGAACACTGATGCACGTAGCCAAAAGCCCTGGATGGATGGCCGGGGTGGAAAGGCATTCCTCAGGTTCTGGGATCTGCATGTTATCTATCTTTGCAATGCTATAAATGCTCTTACAAATAATAAATAGTCCCAGATGACAGCATCCGATTTCCGGGCAGGCTGATGATGAAATGAAGGCGTCAAGGGGCGCGTGCACGCTAACGCTGATGGAAGGTTCCCGGAAGCTTTGTACTACCGTTTCCACTTGTCCTCCTTGGTTGGTCCGTACTTAGTACATGATCACCATTAGTCACAAAGGCATCTGGGAAATGTGGCCTTTTGTATGATAGCCTTTTGCCAGGGTAAACGTTGGTTAGTATATTCTTACAGAAGAGGAGAATGAGGACTTGGGATCATGCTGCTGACTCTGCCACCAAGCCTCTGGCTTGACCGAGCCAGCGAGGCGCCTGGAGCCAGGCATCTGAACTCCAAAAGCAGGGACTGGAGCATGCTGCCCCTCTCGGCCACACCTAGTGGCTCAGTCTGCAACTGAGGACCGAAATTCAGGTATCCTGCCAAGGATCTGGAAAAAGCCCCATCCTGTTTAACCACCTCCCTGACGCTTCCGAGTCTTAGGTGGGAAGGCAGAAAGGCACTGCCTGCCCCCTCCTGGTCAAGACGAAGACTCTGCAGAGCAAAGCAGTGACTCCCAGGGGAGAGGGCTACCGGAAGGCAAGCAGGCTGAGGCAGACTGAGGCACTTGGGCAGGACTCGCACCTGCACACTGCAGGGAGGTCAGCCACCAGCCAGCACCACAAGCCCACACCTGACTGCAGGGACAACTCTGCAGTGAGCCCCACCCGTCCTGCGCATCCTGTTCCTGCCACTGGTGACACTAGCAGTCCACCTGGCCCTGCTGGCTCAAAGGGCCCCTTCTTCTCTCCTTCCTCCTGGCCTCTTCTACCCTACAACCTTCTCCCCCTAATACTGGAGACCAAAGCCAGGGCCTTCACACCCAGAGCTATATCCTCAACTTTATTTCAAAGTTTTATTTTGACAGGACCCTGCTAAAGCACTAAGTTGACCAGCCAGGGCTCCAACTTAGGATTCTCCCATTTCAGCTTCCCAGAGCTTGAGATTATAGGCATGTGCCACCATGACTAGCTTCACCAAAAATTTCTTTGAGGGGCCAAGGAGATGACTCTGGAATAAGTGCTTCCCTGGCAAGCGCAAGGGCATGAGTTCAATCCCTGGTTCTGAGAAAAAAAAATTTTTTTTCTTTGAAAGCAGAAAGGAAGTTCTGTAGCATCACATGATTGTGGGGCTTCTGAAACAAGGCCCTTCCTACTTCACAAATGTCCTGCTAATAGCACCAAGGGACAGGCAGTACCATGATCAAGGATGGTCCAGCGCCCCCACATGGTATAGGACAAGGACACAGATGAGGGGCAGGGTACCTGGCTTACAGCCCCAGCTCTGTCATCAATTCAGATTGTGGGCTCCCCTCTCTTTTCTGAAAGTGCCAGCTGTGCCCTGCAGTTGTTCCCAGGGGTAAGGTCCCAGGGCTCCATGCCAGACTATGTTCCTAGGAAGGTCAGGTGCTGTTAGTTTGAAAATCAAAAGTTAAATGGCTTTTGAGGTCCCACTTGGGGGGATTGTTGTAGTTTGGGGTTTTGCAAGGGGATACATATTTTATGATGATTTATAGTAGTCACCCAAACAGTCACATACAAAGAGTACAGGAAATCTGCCCACACACTAAAGAACAAAGAATCCAGCTGAGGCCTGGACACAACATCCTGCTTGAGTCCAGCTGAAGACTGAGAGCCCATGCCTCCCATGAGGCCAATTGAAGGCCTAGAGCCCACAACAATGTCTCATGCAGGCCCATTTCACGGATCTGCACTGGGAAGGCCCAAAGGTCAGTGGTGGAAGCTAGGAAGTCTACGCCAGTAGGATGAAGGATCTGTAACAGTGGGATGAGGGATCTGAGCTAGAGCCAGGAAGTGAGGCTCAGGGTAAGCACCAGAGCGCCTCCGAAAAGTACCACAGCCATCCTCAGTGACAGTGAGGTCCCAAGCTCCTCTGACAAGCTGAGCTCCCATCAGGAAAGCCAATGTGACGCCCTTCGGTTGGAGACTGAACAGTGTGTCATTTTCCCTTCCGGAGCCAGGAAGCAGTGCCCAAAGTGAGGTCCAGAGCTCCCCCAAAGTGATAGCCATTCCCAGTGACAATGAGTCCCAGGCTCTTTTGACAATGAAAACATCTGAGTTCATCAGGAAAGCCAGCATGACAAGCTCCTCTAAGAGAACCAACGGCTCCCTGCAGCCTCCCTGACAGCTCATGATAGCTTCCGATGGCTCCCAAACAGTTTCCTCTTATGCTGCCCGCAACAACCCTCAGCTGGGCTTTCCACACCCAGCTCCACCCTGGTTCAGTTCAGCTGGGTGTTGCAAGCTGACCACCAGGTGTCAACCCACCCCAGGGATCTTGCCCACTTCTTTCTCTAGCCCCTGTTCCCAGAGACTGAATTCTTCAGGCACTTTCTCTTTATTTTTCTTTTTAAATTTTTATTAGTATATCTCTATGATACATTATGAATACATTCATCATGTATATGTATGTATATACATACACATATATCTTCAATAAAGCACTTTCTTTGTAAAGAGTGTGTCGTTTGCCAGCTGTTGTGGCACAAGCATAGAGTCCTAGCTCTCTGAGAGGCTGAGGCAGGAGGATATAAAATTTTGAGCCCAGCCTGGATAACTTTAAATAAAAGATAAATAAGGGAATCACTTAAAATAATAAATAAATAAGTAAATAAATGTAGTTCAGTGTGAAGGCCCTGGGTTCAATCTCTAGTACTCTGAAGGAAGAGGAGGAAGAGGAAAAGAAAAGGAGAAAGAGGAGGAGGAAGAAGAGAAAAATTTCCACCCCCTCTGTGCCTCTGCTCTGATGGATGGTAGTACACTGCCAAGAGCCCAAGATGGGCCAGGTGACACACCTTTTCTTTCAGAAAGCACCCATAATCTGCCAGCCTGAATTTCCTTTTCCTGCCTGGGGCTTCCCCAGACTTAGGATGCATATCATTATAGCACCGTTGTCCCGGGTGACAGTTTCTGGGATGGTGCAGCCCACCTGTCTGCCCCTTAGGCCCTCAGGCCCGCACTCTGTGGATCTCCTACAGATGATTCTAGGTTGCTTTAAGCACTGCTCCATGACCAATTGGAGAAAGAAGAGAGCTTCAGCCTGGGTAAGCAAGAGAGGAAGAGCCCCGTGCAGACAGAAGCTGGGGGCACAAAAGAGTGGTCCCTTCCCCTCCCCTGAGCTCAGGGAATAGGATGCCCCCTTGGCAATTTTGAAGGTTCATGCTTGAGAACACCCACTCCTTCCCTATGATGGACATGTCTGAGCTGTCAGACTTAAGCCCCTGGGGTCAGTACTTCTTAATCCACTCAGCAGCTCCTTCAGGGGCTTGGAGGGGGTAGACCTCAGGGCAGTACAGCTTGTTCTTCCTCTACGGTAGGGCAGGGCTCCTGGGAGAGCTGAGGACCCCTGCCTTCGGCCCCTGGCAGGTGCAGAAGGAATAGCAAGGGGGCTCTGACCTTATTCCTCAGTTTCTGTTTCTGCCTCTGGGACACCCTTAGGCTAAAGCTTATGTCCATATTAGAGACAGTGAGCACAGGCATAGGCTATTTAGGGCTGGCCAGATCCCTCTGGAGTCCCTGCCCCTGTGCCAAACACTGTCCTGGGCAGCGAACATGCTTACTCAGTATGCACAACAGCCCTGCGAGACATGGATTGCTACCCCCATCACAGATAAATAAACCAAGGCTCAGTGAGGCTAGACAACATGACAGCAGTATGCAACCCAGGAGTCGCTGGACAGGATCAGAGTCGGGTGTGACTAGCTCTAAAACTCATCTTCTTTCTCACCCAGAATGAAATTCCCAGCCAAGCCTGTTTCCTTCCCATCACATAGCTGCAGGGGCTCCCAGGTTCCTCCCATTTCTACCAGTGGGCTGCCTTTCCTGGGGATGCCCTCTCAGGAACCTTCCCTGAATGCCCTACCTTCTCTGTGCAGAAAACTGAATGCACCCCAACTTCTACATTCTAAGAATGTTCTGCTACATTCTTGTGTTGTGCATTTAACCTGAGAGACAAGAAACCTCCAAGGCTGGCAATGTCCATTGTCACTGAGCGCCAGGTGGTGTCCCATGTAGCATTCCTGTTCCATGAGGTCTCTTCTTGGCCTGAGCCTCTATACCACGTGCCCAGCTCCGTGTGTCTTATGGCCCCTGCCTGGTCACTCATCCAGCAGCCTGCACCCTTGCTTGCCTACCTCATGTCACTGGGCTCTCAGACATTTGCTTCTGTTCCCTTGAGAAACTCATGGGGATCCCTGGGAGAGAAAGACCCTGCCCATCTATGCCCTAACGTCAGCTGTTAACCTGGACCCCAAAGCTTTGCAGGGAAGAATGCCGATAAAGGTACTTGTACATTGTTTTTTGTTTTCCTATATTTTAGGGAAGGGTCTACAGGGTGTTCAGGGTCTCACTACTAGATTGTACTCATAATGATCCGTCTGTCTACAGCCTCCCAAGGGCTGGGATTACAGGCCTGTGCCACTACACCTAGTCTCAATTTGGTCTCACCCTTTGGGGGGGGCGGCACAGCAGGCCTAGGGATTGAACCTTCAGCCCCTGCGCCTGCTTGCAGGCGCTTTAATCTGCTGAGCTATTTAGCCGGCCATCTTATTTTTTTAATTTTTTAGGGAAGGGTACTTGTACATCAACTGGCTGCTGTTTTTCACTTGTATCTGATAGAACAAAGACTTCCAAATCACGGCCCCTCCACCTGGTCAGACTGGGCCAGGCTGAAGTCACACAGTGGTTCCTGCCAGTTCCTCCTGTGTGTAGGAAGCAGAACCCTGCTGGCCTGCAGGGAGAGAGGTTTGTGAGGCTCTCATGATGACAGTAACCTGTTATCCGTCCCAAGAGGCCTGCTGCTCTTCACTCTGTCTCTTTGAAGGTGTCTCTGACAAGCCTGTTTCCTTACCCAGAACCATGTCCGCTCTTCATTTCTTTTCTTTTTTTTTTTTTTTGTAACCAATGGGGCTGGTGTGACATGTGGTGCTGGGGATAGACTGCCTGAGCAGTCTTTAGACTGCTGAGCTATCTTACCAGCCCCTGCTCTTCATTTCTTACAGTAGGTCCCACCTGGCTCTGTCAGGCATTGGTCACCACAGTAGGGGAGAGAGAGGCAGAGAGACAGAGATAGACAGACAGACTGCAGAGGAAACCACCCAGTAAGCACAAGGCACAGCCTGAGGCCCTACAGGAACTGAGTGACAGGCAGGACAGGAGAATGCCCACCCTGGTTATCTGATAGCAGAGGTCAGCCCTGTGGGTACCCCAGGGACAACAGGAAGTTCTTCCCCAAACCAGACTGGCCCCAGTTGAAGCTCTTATTTCTGTAGGAGCCCAGTGCGGTTACTCAGGGAGCTGTAATTAAGCTCACTTATAATTTGATAAGTGAGAGAAGCCAACTTGTGAGAGTAATTAAGGTGGATAGCAAGAACAGTTTATATAGTTTCCAGGCCTTGGTGTCTTCTGAGGTTGCTCCTGTTTGCAGCCTGTTTTTCACTGATAGGGTGCTGTGGATTCGGAGGCAGGATGGCACTCAGCCCATCCTTGGGAACACTTCCCACCCTAACTCTGCACCTTCGGGGTCCTCCAAGGACTCCAGGCCACTTGACTATACACATGCCTCAAGACAGACACACTGGGCCTCCCATCCAAGCTGCTATCTGCAAAACTGGGGAGTAGGAGGAAGCTGATTTTAATGCTCCCCACCCATCCTTCCCTACGCTGAGTCCAGCCTGACTCTTGGGCCCCCCTGGGGAGCCTGGGGCAGCCTGGGTCCCGGGAAACCAGAAGTTTCAGTATGGCTTTTGCATTTCTGATTCTATCATCTCAGCTGAATCACTTCCCCTCCCCGAGGCCCATTGGCCTTATCTGTAAAATAAAATTGATAGTCCTGCCTAACTCCTAAACAGTTTCTCCTGGGCTGAGCAATGATTTGCGAATGCACCTGGTTAGGTGTAAGTTTCCAGCATCTCACCAAAGGTGTTAGCACCATCCCAAAGCAAGGGACAAGTGTGGCTAAAATCTACTCAGTCAGGGCTACCGGGCTCTTGGCGAGTGAGAGAGCTGAGTAAGAGCCAGGTGCCAAAGGAATCAAGATGGAGGAGGCAGACTTTAGTCCAGCCTGTGGATGCATAGTTCTGAACCAAGGATAAGCTTCCTCAGGAAGGAATGAGCTCCCTATCACTGGAGAGATTCAAGCCATGACCAGCAGGCTGGCCATCCAGGAAGTTGTGACTCAGGCTTGAAGCTGGCCCAGTCCCTTTTCCTTCTCTGCAGTGGCACGGGTCCTGCAGTCTCTCTCACCCTGTGGCTCTGAAGCCACCATCCATGAATCTCCCCTCCTCAGGGCCTACTACACACATCAGAAGAGTCCTTATGTGGTCTCCCCTAGAAGCCCAAAGCCCTCTTTGTGCCAGCAGCTAGGGCAGAGTCACCTCCAGCTCTGCTGCTCAGCCCCTCAAGCCCTTCTGCGATGCTCCCAGGTTGGGATTTGGGTGTTCCTAAGTGTGCCCACATGAATGCACACGCAGGGCCAAGAGTAACAGCGCACACTTATAATCCCAAAGCCTCAAGAGGACCCTGTTTGATTAAAAAAGAAAGAAAAAAAGTAGGAGAAAGAAATGCCCATGGAGGGGATAGAACCAGCTGAGCCACATGGCACTGCCTACAGCAGGGATGCTGGTGAGACCCTCTGGCCCATGGTTGTCCAGGGAGAGGTAAGGGCAGGAGCACTTGTTCTTGTGGCCCTGCTGTGACTGTTCCTGTCATGGGTGTCGAGATTCCCCTCGCTGTTACATAATTGAGCATTTTTTTTCTCCTCCCTATTTTAGATCCTGGTGCCATCTGCCTGGCTTTTCATGCATCTCTGGCTCTGGGCTAAAGGTTAGAGCCTGTGGCTACCGGGCTCCATCCCTCCGCTGGGAAGAGACCGGAGAAAGCCTGTCTCCTTGTCTCCACCACTCGTACCTGCTAGGTAAGGTGGCTGAGAGAACTGAGAACTGGGTGTGAGGTGGCAGCAGCAGAGACAGACTGGTCGAGAGCTGTGCCTGCTCCCCCCCCCCAAGAGCCAGGTTGCTGCCTGCAACCTGAGTGAGCCCAGAGCCTCTGCTCACTCACACGGGCACAGGAAGTGGACAGACCTCAGCACCAGAGCTTGGCAGACGTGTCACCCCTGCTCAGAACCCCCTTGGCCTTAGAGTGGAGTGAGCCCAGCATGTGCTCTGTAACAAAGCCCAGACCAAACATCTTGCAGAAAGCTCTTGTCCAGCCTCTGGCCCATAGAAGAGGGGTCTGTGGTGGTTGTAGCCCAGACCCTGGGTCCTCATAGAAGCCCCATAAAACTGACTGCAGCTAACCCCCCTCCTGCAGCCCCAGGCTCTGTGTGCAATGCTTTCTCTCCTCTTCCAGCAGCACCAACTCACGCCCAAGACCATACGATGGGTGGAAGGCTGGGACCCCACAGGCTGCGTGGTCTATGGGGAAGAGTTTCAGGGAGACAATAAATGCATGGTTCCCAGAGGAACTGGCCAGGCTGGGCAGTTTATAACCAAATGCCATGGATTAGAACTTACAGGACAGAAATTTAGAGCTGGGTGTGGTGGTGCACACCTATAATCCCAACACTTGACTGAGGCAGGAGGATCCCCATAAATCACAGGCCAGCCTGGGCTACATAGTGAGTTGAAGGCCAACATGACCTACAAAACAAGACTCTGTCTCAAGAAAAACAAAACAGAAATTATTTTTCCCCCCAGTTTTAAAGGCTAGAAGTCCAGTATACTGGGGAGAAATCTCTCCTCCCATTAGTTAGTATCTCACCCTCAGGACCTCATTTGTCCTTAATTTCCTCCCCAAAGTCCTACCTCCAACACAGCGATGGACTCTGCCAGATGAATTTGAGGGGACAGAGCGCTGGCACAGGGCTGTGGGGCTGGCTGAGGGTTGCCCATGCCCTTGTATAAGCAGCATCTCCTGCTTGGGAGATGGGCAGTTCTTCACGAGCCCTAGGCCCTGAGCTGCAGGCTCAGGAGAGGAGCCTCTGGCCTCCCTGATGAAGTGCATCACCCTAGGTGCGGGGATGTAGCTCTTCTCAAGACAGGACCTGTTCTACCCTCCATTTCCAGCAGGACTTGATTTGTCCCACCCCCAACAGGGAAGGGCAGCTCTCTAAGGGCAGAATGATGGCCAGGAGTGGCAACCACTGCTTAGCGTAGTGACCTATGCATGTTGTCACAGTGCATGGACCCCATGGAGGGTGACAGTACACCTAGGAGACTTTCAGTCTCGCCTGGTTCTGTCCAGATCTGTTGGGACACCAGGTGAGCCACTTCCCTTCTTTGGGGTTATGGCATCTGTGAAATGGGAACAGCCTCTGCTTGCTCAGCTCTCCTGCCTCTCATAATGATCAAACTATATACCCCTGCACCCAAGCAGCTGTAGGCTGTGGAAAGTGAGCCTTAAATGGAGGTCTTTAATTAGCATGGAGATTAATTGGAGGGAAGACACCCTTGGCTTCTCAATCACTGGGATAAAAACTTAAAATGGGAACAGGCTGCAGGCCCATTGGCAGGCTTACTGCTGGGGATTCCCCAGGTACAGATGTGGTATCCCCATGTTCTGTTTACTATTGAGTGAGGCCCAGAGCATGTGGCCACTGCCTTATCTCTGGTTCCCAGGGAGGGGGATGCACATGTAGCCCCAGGAGTTACCCCCATTCTCCTCATTAAGCCTAAAAACAAATTCTCCTAGGATGTAAGTGTGAGACTCTGAAAGGCTCCTGCTGGAGGCAAGCTCTGTAGAACAGCCCCTCCTCATCCTCCCCTACAGACAGGAGCTGGGACAGGGCACCCCTATTTGAACACAGAGGAGACAAAGGCCCCAGAGCCAAGCTGAATTTGCTCTTTGTGAGGTTCCCCTTTGCCTTGGCACAGCCTGCGCCCACAGCCTGTTCCAGCTGCCAGGGCTCTGCCTTCTCCAGCCTCCAGCCAGGCAGCTGCTAGGAGCACAGCGACACCGTGTCTGAGGAGCCTGGTTCCTAAGCAATTTCTGGGGTGGGGGCCACCGCCCTTTGTGAGACCCGGGCTTTAGGGAAGCTTCCCATTGGGAAGGAAGGAGGTTCCGGCCACAGAGGAGTCGGGCGCCCTCTAGTGGCAGCCTGGCCCTTCCAGGGAGAGAAGCGAGCGTTTTGATTTGCAAAGTTGGCACTCAGGCCCCTGCCAGAAGCTTGCAGCCACCTGGAGGACGTGGTGCCTGGTTTGGGTCCAGATATCCAGTCCCTGAGCAACTGTGGGGATGGAAGCCTTCAAATCCAAAGCCAAGCAGTAACATAACCATGTCTGGCTTAATTAAAAAGTAAAGCTTCAGCAGAAAGGAGCTACAGATGAAAGGTACCCTGAGGCCCTGTGCAGAAGGGGTGTGTGTGTGTGTGTGTGTGTGTGCGTATGTGTGTGTGTGTGTATGTGTGTGTACCCGTGCACACGCACACGCACATGTGCACAGGCATGGGTGTGCCATGAGAGCACCCCGGGGGGAGAAGGTGCCCAGCACTTGTACCTTGGTACAGGTGCTCCTTCTACAGCGACAGCTAACGCTAGTCCTACCCAGGCAAACACCAAACAGATCCAAACCAAAAACAACCTGCTCCCTTAGCTAAAAGCACCCCCACACAAGCCTAGCCCAAGTGCTCAAGGAGAGCGGAGGGATCTCAAATAAAGGGCTCCAGAACCCGTGCCATGAAGTCAGTTCAAAATCACTGCTTGCTGGCTGTCACTCACACTGCACCGTCCTGGACTTGAACTTGCGATCCTTCTGCCTCAGCCTCCCGCAGTGCTGGAATGACAGGCGTGCCCCACCATGCCCCACCCATGCGGTATGGTGAACGTGCAAAGAGATACACATTGTGTGCAAGGTATGGGCGAGAACACGGGGCTGGTCAGAAGGTTCTGGGGTGAAAGGTCATGCAGACTGCCCTGGAATGCACATGTGCGCCCCTGCAGTTATTTTGCATCTACCCCTCTCACTTGCAAGTTCTTCATGCACAGAATCAAAAAACATCGGTCCTTCTTACTCATCAGGCTGGCTTAACGATCAACATCTTTTTGAGTTAATGTTTTGCCTAAAGACATAAAGGAATAGGGATTCTGCTCTATAGTTAATGTGTTTAATATAAAGATGTTTCCCAAAATTTTCATATGAAATTGAATCCAGATAAATGCACCATGTTCACCCCAAGGTCTAGGCCACCTTGCCTAGACCCTGTTTTGTGAAGACCTGAGCCACTCAGCACATGAGTGAGTCAGGCTGGGTTACTGACTCTGTTAAGGCTAAAATGAGTCTAAGACAGCGGTGACCCCCAAGTGGTCAAGGTGTCTGCATGTGCTCCACCCACCCCTGCCTCTCCCCTCCCACTGCGGCTCCCGGATGGGTCACAGCAAAGCCCTTCAGTGGATGTAGATCATGTCGGACACGGCTCCAGGCAAGTGGGTCATGATCTGCATTCGCAGCCACCAGTAGTAGTCCATGGGGTGGTAGCGGGTGTAAGGGGTGGCGGCGGTCAGGGCGTGGGTGACAGCGTCGATGACGGGGGACGTGTCTGTGGAGCCGCTGTTGCAGTAGGTCTCCATCTTGGCGATCTTCTCATCGAAGTACTTCCGGCCGTAGTCCTTGCGCACGACTTCAGGCAGCTCGTCCCACATCTTTGCAGCGATGGCCTGGATGCGCTCTGGGCTGTACAGGCTGGTGGCGGCGATGAAGTTGCCTGGCTCCACCACACTGACCTTCACGCCCAGAGGGTACATCTCGTAGCGCAGGCAGTCGGAGAAGGCCTCCACCCCAAACTTGGTGATGCAGTATGGGGACCGGGCTGGGTTGGCCATGCGGCCCAGCATGCTGCTGATGTTGACCACGCGGCCTGCAGAGGGAGACAGTAAATACCGCTCAGATGGCACTGCCCTGACACAGATAGCTGGTTGGCACCACTTCAGAATCACCCAGGGTCAGGGAGCAGTCACAGCCAGCTTGGGCCTCCTATGAGCCAGCACTCCTGGCCTTCCCCCAGGTGTGCCAGCCAGGGCAGAGCAGGACAGGGCAGTGAATAGAAGCCCTGCTCGCCAGGTGGCAGCCGCAGGATCACAGGCAACATACAGCTATCTCAAAACCAGACACAGCCCTGCGTGGTGATCATACTGTGGGGTAGAAATTGGGGAGGAGGATAGCTGTGACCAGGGAGATCGGTGTGTTCACCCTGTCAGTGCATCTGGGCAAAATCTAATGCTGGTCAAAGAGAAATATAGGCAAGAACCTCTTCCTTCTACCTGTGGAGCTCACTCAATATGACAGTGAATTTTAATTGTCAGCTTGATTTATGTATTTGGTACAAGGTCTCACTGCAGCTCAGGCTCATAGTGATCCTCCTATTTTCAGCCTCACCCACTCTGGGTTTACAGGCATGCGCCACCATGCCTGGTCTCAGTGGCCAGCTCAGTGTGCCCAGGGGCCAGGGAAGCACAGTGTGTGGTGTTGCTGATCGAATCTCGGTCCATCCCTGTGCTTGCCTAAGCAGGCGCTTAGTCTGCTGAGCTATATCCCTGACCCATCAGCTTGATGGATTAAGAACTGCTCTGCTGGATTGACCTATAAATTCATATTTGAAGGGCTGGTAGGAGGAAGTAGGTCACTGGGGCATAGCTGCGAAGGGTGCACCTTTCCTCAGGTGCTCTTCTGTCTCTCTGTCCTGCTCAGCCGAAGTGGCCAGCTTCCCTGCTCCCAGCCCTCCCACCACAATGCTTCTCAGCCTTATGGGCTGACAACCCTGGACTGCACTCCCTGAAACCACTAAACCTCTCCTCCACATGCTGCAAATGTCAAGGGTTCTGCTGCATCACGGGGCAGTGCCACCTAGGCAGGTGACTAGGGCACCCAGTGCGCTGTGTGCGTGATCAGCACACTGAGTCTACGCACGCACTGACCAACGGCAACACTAGGGACGGAGGCAGGTTTGTGGCCCAAGCCCTCCCAGCACACAGAGTAGTGGGCTAAGGTGGAAATGGGGCTCTGAACCTGATTCCAGGGCTGGGATGGGCAGGCAGGGTCTCCAACACTGACAGAGTGGTGACCTTGAAAGGTGCCCAGCCTGAGGGTATCAGGTGCCACCACAGCATCTCTTTGGCCCTGGGGCAGGATTGGAGGTGAATCCTTCAACCAGTCAGACCTGGGACTGCCAGCTGTAGAAGGGAACCAGAAGGAACACAGCCCACCCTGGGGCCAGGGACAGAGTGGGGTGGCACCTTTCAGAAACCTCTTAGTTGGAGGTCACTCAAGAGCTAGGTTTCCTTTTAAAACCCTCCCTGTGTACTCTGCTTCTATCTGGCTACATTCTATGGTTTGGGTGTTTGGCTTGTCTTCTAAATTTCTAATCTTAATACTTCTCCTTAACTTAATGCCACAATTGTCTCCTGTTTGAGTCACGAAGGAAATTACCCCACAGAATGGGAAAACGACCACTTATTTAACCACCTGCTGTGATGCCATGATGGGGACTCCTGCTCTGCTTCCCAGGGGCCGCACACCCGCTCTCTGCACTGGCCACGCACCTCTGCCTCCCACCCACTATCATGGCCCTAGGACTCCTGTCTCAGCCTTGCTGCTACAGAGGGTGGCTCTGGAGCATTGGCAGCCTGGCCAGTCCAAGGGACAGGAAACAGCTGTCTTCCCGACTTACCTTTGGCTCTTCGGAGGAGGGGGAGGAAAGATTTTGTTGTCCGCACTGTGCCCCAGAGGTTCACTTCCGCCACCTCCTTGTAGGTCTCCATGGTGGTAAACTCCACCTCCCCGAAAGTCGAGATGCCCGCGTTGTTAATCAGGCCCCACAGCCCTGGACAGGAGATGAGATAGTTAATCTTGATGATCAACTTGACTGGCCTGAGAGACCTCCTTGGAGGACAGGAAAGCACATTTCTGGGGGTGCTGGGACCATGGAGATGCTGGTCCCTGGCCTCTTGCCATCTGCCCTGCTTCCCGGCAGCTCTGCTCCACCACGATGTCCTGCCTTTGAGCCAGGTGACCATGCTCCGAACCTCACAAACTGTGAGCCAAATCAAACCTGTCTTCCTTTATTGTGCGTGGTCAGCATGTTGTCCCAGCGACAAGAAAGCTGACCAGTTCAGGAGAGGACATGACCGTGTCACCACACGTGCCCTGCCTCAGACATCGCTCATTGGCCCAGGGCCCACCCTGCTCCACTTGGCCTGCATTCCCTGTGACTTCCAGCTTCTTGCCCAAAGCTCTCAGAAAACCTTCTAGACTCACCCAAGAATGACATCATAGAGGCTGACAGTGCTGCTTGCTGGACTGTCCCTCAAGCCTGTGCGGTCCAGCCCCAGTGTCACCTCTGCTCCTTCCTGAGACCTTGATGACAAGCACTCTATTCTCTCGTCTTCCTCCTGCAAGCCAAGGCACACTGTGCTGCTCAGCATACGTGAAGCCTGGGACTCACTGACCTGATCCCCAGGGTCCCTTTGCCGGCTGCAATCCACTTTTGCAGCGCATGTGATGCCCCAGAGTCCAGAGCACACCCCCCACACACACACTGGTGGCCTGCTTCCCACAGGCCCCACTAAGGGACACCTGGCCCTTGCAGACACAGAGAATTCAGGGGCTGAAGGCTCCTGGGCTTCATCTAGGCTACTGACTCATCTTATTGGTAAGGAAACTGAGGCCCAAAAGGGAAAGCCCAGATTGAAGTTTCAGGAAGCCAGCTGAATCCAGGGGAAGTAGCCCCATTTATAGGAATTCAGTGTTTGGGGGTGCAAAGAGCAGGTGGCTGATCCTCAGGCCAGGGCCTGGCTCTGCTGCAGGGGCCCCCAAGGCTTAGCCACCCCAGGCTCAGTCTCCTAGACTGAAAGTCCTGAGCCCCTTCCCAGGCAGCATCAGCACAGCCCCTCTCCTCCTGACCCTCCCTGCCTGCCAGAACACTGCCACTTTCCAAGCCCAGCAGGGAAGTAAGTTGTATCCATGAGAACGATGGCTCTGCATTGACTTGTGACCAAATTAAAGCTCCACTCCGACCTCTGGCGCCTTCTCCTTCAATTACAGAGAATTAAGACCATTTATCAAGGAAAGGAAATTGCAGTTTAACAGTGTGCAGAGCCCCGTGCTACTGTCTGCAGGGACCTCACAAACTCCAGGCAGACCTAATGACACCATCAGAGGCCTTGCCAATGACAACACCCAGATCCCTCTTCTCGGTAAGCCACCATCCCTTCTCTTCCTTTTATGCGTCTGTCTCTCCTCTTGCTCCTGGCTTCCTCCCTCATCAATGCACACATTAGGTCCTCAACAGATGCACATTACAGGTGTGTGGGTTCATCCCAGCTCTCTGGGAGGATGAGGCAGGAGGATGACGAGTCCTAATTCAGCCTGGGTGACTTAGAGAATCAGTGAGAACCTAGCTCAAATGAAAAATAGGACTGGGGAAAGAGTTCAGTTGGATGGTCCTGGGTTTAATTCCCAATACTGCAAAAAAGAGTGTGGATACCTCAATGGCCCTCAGGCCACATAGCTGGCCCTCCTCTGTCCACGCCACGTCACCTTGGGCACACACTCTGCCCTCTCTGTCCCGTCCCACTGTGCTGGGATTCAGTACCACCCTGGGCTGGAAGGACCCTGCTGTGCTCTGCCCTCTAGGAGCCAACGGGCGCTAGGCTCCTGGATACTCGCTGTCCCCTTGGTACTGAGGACACTGGGTGTCAGTCTCTAGCTTCTCCCTCCCACACCCTCCTGACACCTTTCTCCCACCTGAGCCCACTTCCTGTGATAGGCATCCCTGCCCTGTGTCCTGTCCTCAGCCTGCTTTTCTTTGTGGAATGACACATGATCTAAAAAGGGTGTCTATTCCACCTAGAAACCAAACAATTGCATCCAGCACTGCTAACCAGAAAGGCTTAATGAAACTTGACCTGGGAGGGTCCCTGCTCCTGGATCAATGGTTTGCCAGGTAGTGCACCACCTGCTGGCAACAAAGGGCCACAGCAGGCGCTGGTCTCTAGATAGCCTCCCCGTAACCAGAGAACACTGGTCATGAAAGGCCCCTGTCCGGTGGGTGTGACCAGAGATGTCATGGCTGCAGGGACCCAATGGGAGGTCGCTATCTGGAGTTCAAAGCAAATCTGCCTGGGAAGAGAGGCCGGTAGGAAGAGGTGAGAAGGTCAGGGAAGAAGAGGTGCTGGCACGTGACTGTCTCACACGTTTTCTTTTTTGGGCCTAAAAATCTTCAGATCTTTTTCCAAAACACGTAGTAGTGGTTAAGGATGGTCACAGTGAGTGGTTCATCAAACGTGCTGGTAAGGTTATGTGTCTGGGCTCACACTGGGTGGGGGACCCTCACCCACTGGCAGCCAGAACAGTAGGGACCCTGCCTAGCCCAGCTGGGCACATTGGCCAGACCAGGACAGGGAATGGAGGTGGTGGCTCTGCCCCATGGTAGGGGACAAAGACCCGCCCTGGGAAAGCCCCATCCTGTGCTGAGGTCGCAGGTGACTTCCTGGGCAATTCAAACCACAGCCAAGACCACAGGCTGGAAGGCAGTGACTTTGTGGTGGCTGAGGCAGCTATTTTCCTAATGCTTCAAGAAGGTGAGTGACATCCCAGCTCAAAGGGGACAGAGGGCAGGGTGGGCAGAGGAGGATTCCCCACTAGCTGTGTCTCTGGCTGGAATCACCCTGCTGAAGCGTCCTACCTTCCTTTGCGGGACAAGAGCACAGATTAAGCAGATGTTCAATGAGTCGGGTGACTCACAGCCTCCGCTCTGAAGCAGAGGCCAGGACAGGCCTGCTAGAGGGGCAATGAGAGCCCAAGTGCCTCTCAGAGGTGACAGTGTCTCCACCTACCCCCACTTGCTGGCACCCATCCCTTCCCTCCTTCCCTCCCACCCACCCACTGTACAGGGGACAGAGAGTCCTACCAGGTCCCCTTTTTCTTTTCTTTTCTTCTCTGTTGTTTTCTTATGAGACAGCATCTTGTTTGTAGTACAGGCTGGCCTTCAACTCACTATATAGCCTAGGCTGGCCTCAAGCTCGCCAAGACCCAGCTGCCTCAGCCTTCTAAGTGCTGGGGTCACGGGTGTGCACCACCATGTCAGGCAAGGCAGCCGTTCTCCCTGGGCTGTAGGGGTCACGTGTGAGGGTCAATGACCCAGCCTGCTGCTGCACGGACTACCACCTGATACCACACAGACAGTGCCCTGGAAAGTCAGCAGCAGAGCCCTCCCTCTAGGGTCCTCGGTGATGCTGATCTGGGAGACCTGAGGACCCACACTGCAGCACAGGTCCCCGTTGGGCCTGGTCCCCTCCCTGGCCCAAAGTGCTCAGGTTCCCCAGGAATCCTCTATACCCCCTTCCCTCCCCTCACCTGTTCCTGCACCAGGCTTGTGAGATAGAGACCTCCTGCCTGTCCCTCATCCCCACACCTGAGTGCTCAAGTCCCGCCGGTGGTGCCTTCTCCACTCCTAAGTCTGCCCCTCCTCTGCCAGCGCCCCCATCCTAGTTCAGGTTGATCAAGCCCATGCCTCACCCCCATCACCACCGCCACAGTCCCTGCAGTGAGTTCCCAGGGTCCACACCCCTGCACCTGACACCCTTTGCTCCAATAACCCCCTCCCCCACCAACCTCACTTGCACACACACACCCCCAGCAGATTCTACCCTGAGACACACCCAGGCCACTTTCCTCCATTGCTCCCGCTTCACCTGCTCATGGCACAGCTTCCCCACTGCCACCTACCACGTGGCCCCTTCCTACTGCGCCCCAAGACCAGACACGTCCTCTCTCCTGCACTCGCTGCCTCTCCCAGTGCACAGCTCCCTGACGCTGACCTGGTCCCTCACTGAACCATAAGGTCTTCAGGGGCAGTCCGTGCCTTGGTCACCTGGGGTCCCTAGGGCTCAACCCAGCACCAGTCCGAATGGGTTTGCAGCGCTAAACCGGCAGGAACTAGTGCAGCTTTCTCTGCAGTCACCCGCTGGCCCTGTTACACACTGCCCCATCTCATGGGTGTGTTTCACTTAATCCACATCCTTCTACCATGAAGGAGGAAGGATTTAAACAATAAAGGAAGCCGTTGGCAGGATGCCAGCAGAGGGTGGCATTTAGAAAGGATCCCCACCTTTCTCAGGGTCCTTCAGGCTTGAGCGCACTGTCTCCACCGCCTTCTCCACTTGCTCAGGGCTGCATACATTGAGCTGGATGGTTCTCAAGTGCTCACTGTTCAGGCTGTCCAGCTCCTTGACCCCATCGTCCCCTTTGTCCTGGAGGAGAGAGATAAGCTGACTCCACTGCCCTCCTTTCACCCAGGCAGAGTCTAGGTGGCCCCCAGTACAGGCTTAGTGACAGCAGCGCCCAGCAGTTTGTGAAGGGCCCAGTAGCAGGGGCTGGAGTGGGCAGCCCCTGAGTCTGGGTAACAGAGTGCACCAAGCCCTGCTACAGTCACACCACAAAAAGCAGGGACACTCTGTGTGCACTGTCACCACAGGGTTCTTTTTCCTAGCAGGCATCAGGCAGGCTGGGAACCCTGGAGTGGAGCACATGCCAGAGGGTGACCCAAACTTGCTGTCCTGCCCCATACAGATCGACTGGGATAAGGAGTGATATATATATATATATATATATATATATATATATATATATATATATTTTTTTTTTTTTTTTTTTTTTTTTTTTTTTTTTTTTTTTTTTTTTTTTTTTTTTTTTTTTTTTTTTTTTTGAGACAGGGTCTCACTACGCAGTTCAGGCTGGCCTTAAGCTCATTTTGTGGCTCAGGCTGGTCTTGAACTCACAACAATCCTCCTGCCTCAGCCTCCCGAGTGCTGGGATTCCAGGCCTGCACCACCACGCCCGGCCAGGAGTGATATTAAGAGAGCCACTACACTATTAGCGTGCTCTACCAATTCAGGTTTTAGTAAAGGCCTGAAAATTGTCACTCTTCTTGAGCCTGGGTCACACTGTGGCACTGTGGAGGCCCCTGCTCTCAGAGTTGTATTCCAGGGAAGGAGAAAGGAGCAAGCACATGGTGGACTGGCTGTGGTCCTACGGAGCCTGCAAAGATGCAGGACGGAGGCAGGCAGGGAAGACTTTCCAAAGGTGGTGACAGCCGGCGACACTGGCAAGAAAGGACCCCAGGGGATGGAGCATGTCAGCAAGAGGTAAGGCCGTGCCAGCCTAGGCTAGTTCTCACAGGCAGCCCAGAGGCAGAAGGACATGGTGGACACGAGGCTGCACAGGCATGGGGCCTGCCTGGGAGCAATGGTCTCAAAAGTGGGTGTCATTAGCTGAGTGGTGGCAGCACTGGGCACCCATCAGCCTTCATGTCCTGGGGCGCAGCATATGGTCGCGTCTTATCCTATGCCATGACAAACTTTGCTCACTGGAAATTAATGGTTGGCAGCCATCCTCTCACGGGAAGTGGGTTTCTGCAGTGTGTGGAATGATGATACCTCTTATAGGATGGCTGGAGAACGAAGGGAGAGAGAATGGCTCATGTACAGAAAGTTCTCTGAGGGCCAGGGAGATGGCTCAGTAGAATAAGTGCTTCCCTGGCAAGCTCAAGGGCCTGAGTTCAATCCCTGGTTCCGCAAAGATGATGAAGAAGATGACAAAGAAGATGAAGATGAAGACAAAGGTGAAGACGAAGAAGAAGACGAAGATGAAGAAGAAAGTTCTTTGCAGGATAGGCTGAGCCTTACAAGTGGCTGAGACCCTAGGACTGAGGATAGTGTGTCTTGCAATCTCAACAGAAATTTCAAGAGGAAATGTCAACGGCGCCATGGGCATTGGAGCCAGTCACCTTGGAGACTGCAGGAGGATGTGACGATGGAAGCCAACTTGTTCTATGCCTTCCAGGAGAATAAAACTGCAGCCAGGGACTCAACCTTAGTGCCAAAGAGCAAGCGTCTCGGTCTGTGGGTGGCACAGGCGCCCAGGAGCTGTTCAGGCCATGAGTGGACCTCATGAGAAGGTACAGAGGGAAAGTTTTGGGGGTGGTAGTGAGGGACCTGTGTAGACAATCTGAACATCAGAGATGGGAAGTGTTGCTCTTCCTCTGATAACCCTTCTGTCCCCAAATTGTCATCATCCCCACGTGGTTTCCATCTCAAGGGAGCCTTGTCAGCAGCCCTTTGAGGAAGCAATGGGGCAGGCTCACCGGCTGTGTTCAGGCTGGCGGCAGGGAGGCCAGTTCCATCAGGTCCCCCTGATGGAGACTCACTGAGCCTGAAGCTTGGCCCCAACCCTCGCCGATGCGCCAACCTTTCCCAGGAGGTGACAGGTACGGGATCGTCAGGGCAGCCCAGCCTGGAGCTAGCACTGTGTTACCACAGAGACCTCCAAAAACAACTCCCAGAAGGGCATCTCTAGGTCTGGGTGCCCACAAATGTCTCTGTTCTATAAATGGCACAGACACACCTGTGAACACTGTCTGACAGCTTCCACACTGTGGCCGCTCTGAGTGCAGCCCACCTGGGGTGACCTCAAAGGGTCACTGGCACCGGTCACAGATTCTATTCTAGATGCATGTGAGTGACCAGGTGCTCTTCTTGCCATTGCCCAGCTCCCATGGTCCCTGCACCAGGCTGCTCCTGTGCCAGCACCATGACAATGGTCCTGCTTTCCCAGGGGAGGCCCCCACTCGGGTCAGCGTCCTCACACATGAACTCACTTCAGCAGCTTGCAGGGAGGATCCCTCTTTCAGGGAGGAAATGGGGATCATCTCATGCTCAGCATGCAGGCCATGGCCTCAGACCCCTCTCCGCCGACCACCCCATGCCTTCCTCAGCCCAACACCCTCCACACTCTGCTCCTGATGGCTGCACCAATAGGGTCGGGCACTCAGCTGGTTCCAGGCCTGCCCATCTCCTGCCACCAGCTGGCTGCAGACTACGGTGGCCATGGCCTTCAGGGCCTCCTGCACTTAGCTCCAGGCCTCACTCCTGGGCCACTTTGCCTCTCCCCATCTCCATCTCCCTGGTCTAGGACAGCCTCTGGCTCTGCTGTTCTGGAGCTGGCTTATAGGTCAACCCACTTCTTTCTCTCATTAGCCTTTTAAATCTCAGCTACAAGCTATTCTTTTTTCCACTCCTGGATGAAATGCAGGCCCCTCTTGGAGCTTTTCCACTCACTCTCAGGCACAGAGAGCCCTTTGTTCTAGCAGAGGCCAGCTCCAATTGGGTGACTTCAGCCAGTCTGGTATAGAAGCTCAAACTCCCAACCTGGACCCTAAGGGAGTGTAGGAGGCAGGTGACAGCATGGAAGCCCCTCGTCCCCTCCCCTGTTCCTATCTCTGTCCTTCCCAAAGCCATAGTCTTCTGAATTGTCCCTTCCTCCAGGGGAGTCCAAGGATACACTACCCCTGGGTGCCTGTGACCTCCAGCCTGCGGCAGCAGTCAACACACTTCCTGCCGCTGGGCCTCTCTCCCCAGCCCATGCCCCATGGACATGCCCCTGGTGGTGGGCAGTCTCACTGGGCAAGTGGCATTAAGACTCTCTAGCCAGCTCCAGCTGTCCACATGGGCCAGATAGCTTGTCCTCCCAGGCAGAAGGGCAGCCAGTTCTGTGTGCAGCCCTGCACTCTGCTTGAGAACTTTATCTCCATTCCCAGATCTTTAGACTTCTTCTACTTCATACCAAACTACATCCCAAACCTCTTCTTTTATTTTTAATCTTGAGACAAGATCTCACTAAGTCACCAAGTTGTCTAGGCTGGGATGAAACTTGCGACCCTCCTGCCTCAGCCTCCCTGAGTGCCAAGATGAGAGGCGAGTGCCACCATGCCCAGCTCAGAGTCTGTCTCTTGCTTCTCTGTAATCCCATGAACACTTGCGTGTCCCTGAGGATGCTTTTCACCCCAGTTCTCCAGCTGTGCCTCTGCATGGTATTGCTTACCCACTGGACAGGTGGCTCCTTAGGGCAGGGACTAGGGCTTATTCTTCTACAGCACTTAGCAAACCCCCGGACATTAGCACTGGAAAATGAATAAAAGACAGGTGGCTGGATGATGGGCAGATGGATGCATGATAGATGGATGGATAAATGGATGGATGGATGGATGGATGGATGAGTACAGACAGACGGAAAAAGCTATGAAGAAGAAGAGAGGCCAAAGTGAGCAAAAGTTCAGGCTACTTCAACCAAAAGGCAAGCCAATTGTTAGGAAAGCAATCTTTTAAAAACAACAAAATTGCAACTACCTGTAAAAGAGCCCTGGTTTGAAAAAAAAACCTTCTCTTACCTTCAGCAAGCAGCCAGCAAACACAATGAAGCCTTTGGAATGCAGGTGCTTGGCCAAGGAGAACCCGAAGCCAGAGTCACAGCCTGTGATCAGCACAGCTTTGCTGCCTGCCTGTGGTGGAAGACCAGACCCCAGGTTAGGAACCCAGGGGTCCCAAGGCAGGACACACAGTGCTTGGGGTGTGGCCCAGGTTTGGTCCTCCAGCACAAAGCACCAAGGTATACGGGAGGAACTTGGAACTCAGAAGCTCTACCCACGCTCTGCCCCAGTCAATGGTGCTGCTGAGGGCAGTGATTTCTGCTGTCAGGGCTCAGCACCATCGTCATCGCTGTCATTGTCATCATCAGTGCCAACCTTATTAGATGCAGTACTTATTGTACACAAGTCTGAGATTACTGTGCATGAAGTTTTCTTATCCCACTCCCTAGCTCTGTATAATGGGCATAATTATCAGATCATGTTGTCCATGACAAAATAAAGACAAGTAATGTCCTTAGCAGCAGAGCTGGAACTAAAATTTGGGTAGAGTTTCCAGAGCTGAACTCTTAGTGCCCAACTTTTACAGGATTCCACATGTAGGGAAGAGGGTCTGGGGTCGTCCTTGGTGCAGGGCCTGGGGATAGCTCAGTAGGAAAGTGGCTCAGCACGTCCTGAACGTGTTAAAGCCCTACTCTGAGGGTGGCAGTGACAGGGGCCCAGAGGGAAGGGCTCTGCCCTCTGACCACTTCCCTTGGCTTCCACTCACCGGGTTCACCTCGCTGGCATAAGTCCGACGCCCTATGGGAGGCCAGGAAACAGAGCACAACAATAGCGAGCGTCTGTGGGAGAAAATGAAGCTATGAGCTCTAGGCTATGACCTTCCTAAGACCTTGCTCCTAGGCCAGAGGCTACACAAGCACTTGCAGCCGCCACCTGACCTGCAGCACTTGCTGGTGCAGCTCGGAAAGAGCCTGTCTCTCCAGCAGGTGCCAGGTTGGTGGCCAGGGAGCCCACGTAGCTATCGCACAGGAAGAGCCCTCATGGAGAGAAAGCCAACCCAAAGCTGCTTCTGCAGGGAGGCCCTGCCAAAACACGACTGGCTTGTGCAGCCCCACAAAGCCCCACTGTTTGCCCCACAGGGATACAGTGGGTGACCCTTCAGATTAGCTCAGGCACAGGATCTCCTCTCAGTGATACAGCTGAGCACAAATCTCCTGCGAAGCCAGTGTCTAAGCTCGCCTAGGGTTACGCTGCTTCCAGCAGTTATTTGAATTAAACTTTTTTTATTTTGAAATAATTATGGATTCACATATAGTTAAGGAATAATACAGGGATATGTCAAGTATCTTTTACCCAATTTCCCCTAATGGCAGCACCTTACAAAATTATGCTGCACAACTAGGATATTGACTTTGATACAGTAAAAATACAGAATGCTGCTGTTATGGTTTGTATCTAAATGTCCCCAGAGAGTCCCATATACTCATAGGGTGGGCTTTTGCAAGACGATCAGACCCTGGGAATGCTACAGCTGGCTTGCTATTGAGAGGTGGGGTCCTCAAAATAAGGCAGGTCATGGGGGCTGGCCCGGAAGGGTGCATCTCCCCCCTGGGCTCCTCCCTTCTCTCCCTGACCACTGTGATGCAAGCAGTGCTCTTCCACCAGCCCCTCCCACCCTGTCTACCTGCCTCAGAGCTGCCAACCTCCACTGAAAATATGACCCAAAATAAAAACTTCTCCTCCTTTAAATAGAAGGTATTGAGTCTTCTGTCCTAGCACTGAAGAAAGTGACTGAGAGCTTCCATCGCCACTAGCCGTCTTCCTAGTGCCCTTTATAACCACACAAACTCCACTCCTAAGCCACAAATAGGTAACTGCCATTTCAAGCATGTTATGGTACAGTGAGAGAATCATACAGGATCATACAGGGACTTGGCATTTTCATCCAACACCATTCTCTCTTTTGTTTGTATTTTTTATTATTTTTAAAGAATACAAAATAGTGGTAGAAGAAAACAGCATTATAACATGATACAAGATTTCACTAAACAAAGTAATAGGAATCCACCAATGGTTGCTGTATTACATGATGCTATGTGCAAATTAGTTTTTCAGATTAACAGATATAAACATATAAGTTTTGTTTTTAAGTAAAACAATAACTAAGAAGTTATAAGAAATTCAAGAGAAGAAAAAAAACAGTAAAAGCAAAACTTGTAAGCATGAACTGCTCCTTTCTCTTTTTTTTTATATTCATATAATTAGAATTCTCAAATTAGAAAGGATTAGGCAATAAATATTTAAAGATTTAAAATTTCTGAATTTAGTTCAACTTATAATACCACATTTCCAAGAAAAATGAACCCCTTGCACAAGAAATTTAAATAAAATCATACCAAGATACACAAAAATGAAATTGTCCAAAACTTATAAAGAAAAAAATGGTTAAAGCATATACATAAAAGATATTAGCTATGGAAGAACACCAACACCATTCTCTGGAGATTCACTCAGATAGTTGTGCATATTGAGTCTGTTCTTTTTTATTGCTAAGTAGTATTCTATAACATGGACATTTATTTAATTATTTACCTCCTGAAGGACGTGTGGTTGTTTCTGGTTTGAAACTACAACAAAGAAACCTGCTATGAACTTCCCTATCTAGGTTTTAGTGCAAAACCAGTTCTTATTTCTCTTGGATAAGTGCCCAGGAGTAGAATTATTGGGTCATATGACAGTCTCATGTTTATTTTTTTAAAAAACTGCCCAAACCTTTTGCAACTACAGAATGGCTCTAGCATCCTACACCCCCAGCAAAACTGAAGGGTGACCCAGTCTGTCCACATCCTTGCCAGTATTCAATGGTGTCACTATTTTTTTTTTTTTTTAGTTTAGCCATGCTCAAAACTTAATTGTTTTACTTTTATTCTAATCTGCATTCCTCTAATGGCCAGTAGTGCTAAGTATCTACTTGTGTGCTGTCACTTTGGGTTGCTAAAACAAAATACCATAGTAGGAGTGGCTGACAGACAGAGAGGCTTATAGAGTGGAAATTCATTTCTTCAGTTCTGGAGGACGGGAACTGTCCCTGACGAAGAGGCCAGAAGACTATTTCCTTCCTAGAACTGTCCCTTCCCAGTGCCACAGGGGAGGGGGCGCCTCGGGCCTCCTTCACAATGGCACTAATCTTAGTAGTGACAACCCCACCTCCTCATATCAACTCCACACATGAATTTAGGCCAGGCAAGCACTAAGACCACTGACCACCCCATGTCCTCTTCTGTACGATGCCCCTCCTTGGGGCATATTCTCAGTGCTTTCCCTAGTGAAGATGTTCTAGATACTAGTTCGTTGGTTCCTACGCGGTATACAAATCTTTTCTCCTAATCTATAACTTGCCTTTTAAATCTTCTTACCAGGGTCTACTGTAGAATAAAACTATTTCATTTTATTTCTTTTAGTGGGTTATGCAAAACATTTTGCCTTAATGATAGAACCTTTGCACTGAGTCATATCCCCAGACTGTTTTTATTTTTCATTTTGTGACAATCCCACTAAATCCCTAAGTTGCCTAGGCTGGGCTTGACTTAATGTATCTTCCTGCCTTGCCTCCCAGAGTGTGGGAATCACAGACATGCTCCACAATGCTCTAACAAATATGTAGATTTGTGCTTCACAGCTGAAGTCCAGGACCCACTGTGAGTCCACTTTCACATGACATGAGGCGGGTAGAGGGGGGATTTTCTGCCTATGAACTTCCAATGCTGCAGCACCTGCTGGTTGAAAATGCTCCCTCCTGTCTGCCACAAATCAGGCACTTTTGTGCAGATCTATTTCTGGATTTGCTCTTCCACCCACTGTCCTTGGGCTCCTGCCTTATTTCACTTTTTAAATATTGTGTTACCTATTGCACCTCCTCTGCCTTTCCCTATAAGCTTTCTTTCTTTATTGGTCTTTTTGAGACAGGTTCTCGCTATGAAGTTCAGGCTGGCCTTGAGCTCACTTTGTAGCCCAGGCTGGTCTTGAACTTGCAACGATCCTCATGCCTCAGCCTCCCAAGTGCTGGGATTATAGGCGTGTGCCACCATGCCCGGCCATTCTGTGAGCTTTAGAATAATCTTTTTATCTACCAAAAAAAAAAAAAAAAAATCAGACTGATACTTTAATAGAAGTTGTGCTACACCCATAAAATCAACTGGGGGGGACATGACACGTTCACGTCGATGAGTCTTCTGATCCTGCATGCAGTGCAGGTCTCTGTTTACTTAGATCTTTTACTTCTTTCACCTGTGTTGTGCAATTTTCAGCAGACAAATCCTGGACCTGTTTTCTTTTATATCTCAGTGCTTTCTCCTCCCCCTCTCCCCTTCTCCTTCCTGCTCCTTCTCTCTGGTGGGAGGGACTGAACCCAGGGCCTCACACATGCCAGGTAAGCTCTGTTTTACCAAGCTACACCCTCAGCCCCCACCCTACTGTTTTTTCCTTTTGAATAGTTACAAACAGTATTGTTTTTAATTTTCACACCCACATATTTTCTGCCAGTACAAGAAAATTTTTTTTTGAGACAGGGTCTCACTGTGTCATCCAGGCTGGTCTCAATGTCAGAGGTCCTCCTGCCTCATCCTCCTGAGAACTGGGGTTATAGACATGCACCACCAAACCCAGTCTTGACAGTTCATTTTGTGTTAACTTGTATTCTATGACCTTGCTAAGCTCATTTATTCATTTTGGGGACTGTATATTCCTTTTGTATGTAGACAGCTTTAATTCTTTTATTTTTAAATTTTTTTTTAAATTAATTATTTATTTGGTATAGGGTCTCACTACGCAGCTCAGACTTGCAGTGATCCTCCTGTCTCAGCCTCCTGAGTGCTAGGATTACAGGCATGTGCCACTATGTTCGGTTTTGGAGGCTGGCATGACACACCTGGGGTGGTTCAAGGTTCCGGGATCAGCATGACATTTGGTACTGAGGATCAAACTCAGGTCCTTGCACTTGCCAGGCAGGGCAAGGCACTTGCCTCTTAGACTGCCGAGGCATTCTGCAACCCGATTTCTTCTTTGCTGAGCTGTATGATTTTCATTTTCTTTTCCTACCTTACTTCCTGAGCTGCAACTTACAGCTCTGTCTTATGGGCAGTGCACTTAGCTCTCACCATTAAGGGTGATATTAGTCACAGGTCTGTTGTACATGTTACTCATTGAGTTGAAGTTCTTCTGTGTCTCTTTCTCTCAGCTTTCTTTTCCTGATCTTAAGTGGTTGCTAAATTTTGCTTTTTCTGCATTGATAGAATTATACGATTTTTCTTTTTTAGTCCATTGTCTCAGTCACTCTTCTCTCATTGCTGGGACAAATACCCAACAGCCAAAATGAAGGAAGGAAAGGTTTATTTAGCTCCCAGTTACTGGAGGTTTCAGTCCATACTCAGCTGACTCCAAGGCAGCCTGGCACATGGCAGAGAGCAATCTTTCATGGCAGCAGCAAAGAGCAGAGACCGAAGGCAGTGCAGCAGCTCCTGCAGCTAGCTGGCCTCTCACGCCTCTTATATTGTAACCCAAATTATTTGGGCAGGTGCAGCATCCACACCCACAATAATCAATCACAAGCTCCAGAAGCTGCGCCATGACTGCATGAGGCTGTGGGGGACACCTACACACAAACCATAACATCCACTAATTGGTGGATGACACTGATTTTCAAATAATGAACCATTCTGCCATTCTTAGAACAAACATTACTTTTTTTTTTTTTTTAAATTTAGGACAGGGTATACAGAGCCTCACTGTGTAGATTGGATCAGACTCATAGTGATCCTGTTTACAGACTCCCAACCGCTGGGATTACAAGGGTGCGGTGCACCGACACGCCCAGTCTCAATCACTGCCTCAGCATATCCTGGGGGCAGGGCCAGCATGGCAGGCCTAGGGATATGGCCTAAGCAGCACTTCAATCCACTGAGCTATTTGGCTGGCCCTCAAACATTACTTGTTCATGGCTTATAATTTTTTTAAGTCTGGCTGAATTCTGTTTATTGATATTTTAAGGATTTTTGCGGGGCTGGCGAGATAGCTAAGTGCCTACTTAGGCAAACTCGGGCAGATGCAGAGGACCTCAGTTTGATTCCTAGCATCTTCAAGACGGGCTGAACTGGTGAAAAATAAAAAATAAAAATAAATGTAAAGATTTTTGCATGGGGCCTTGCCAGTTAGCTCAGTTGTTTAAAGCACTTGCTTGGGCAAACTCAGTCAGGCACGCGGGACTTCAGTTCAATCCCCAGCTCCACATGCTGCACCAGACCCACCCTAAGGCAGCCTGAGCTAGCAAAAAAAAAAAAAAAGAAAAAAGAAAAAAAGATTTTTGCACCTTTACTCATGAAAGATATTGGTCAATGGCTCCCTTTTTTCTTTTCTGTGCTGCTGTAGATTGAACCAAGGTCTTACCGTGCTAAGCAAGCACTCTGTCATTGAGTTATATCCCCAGCCTTATACATTTTATTTTGTGACAGGATCTTGCTAAATTGCCCAGGCTAGCCTTGAACTTGCAGCCTTCCTGCCTCAGTCTCCCAGGCAGCTGGACTTACAGGTGCAGATACAGCACCCATGCAAACCACTCCTCCCACTGGTCCGGCGTCTGCTTCCCCAGGGTGCTCAGGGCTCCTCCACCCCTCTACCCCAGGCTGCTGAGGTGGGCATCAGACCCAGGAGGTGCTGGACAGCTCCTGGCTCGGGTGTGTCTAGGGTGCTGCTGGCCATGCCTGCCCAGCTCTTGTCTCTCTGCTTTCCTCCCTGTCCCCTGTCATCTCTGGGAGTTCCTGTAGACTCTGGGATCCTCAGCTTTCTCAGTGGGGCAGACAGACCTTTGGCCTTGGAAGATCTTAGCACCTCAGTTCTCAGCATTAGTTAACAAGCATCAAGGAAGCTCCTTAAGATGCAAACAAATTGGTTCAGTGATGGTGACCTTTTAGAGACTGAATGACCAAACAGCAACCCCAAAACCCACTCATTTATCACAAAGTGCCAATATTGCAATTAAACCTGAATATGAGGTTTTAGCTTAGAAAAAAAAAATCTAAACAACTGAAAAACTCTATCAATATCTTTTGTCTTAAACACAGTGGCATGCACACTGAGTTTAACATCACTGCTCTAGTTGGCAATGAACAACTCAGTCCAGGGACCAGGGCGCCCCCCCTCCCCGGAATGGGGGGAGTCTCCCTCTGCAGAGTAATCATAAAATTGGAATCCGGCTTTGTGTTGTATCAAAATTGTCCTAGATGCTGGCTGCTCCACAGGTGCCTTAGTCTGGGCTTGATAGTGCACGCCAGCAATCCCAACACTTGGGAGGCTGAGGCAGGAGGACTCCATAGGGAGTAGGTGTCTACAAAGTGAGTTCAAGGCCAACTTTAAGCACATAATAAGATCCTCTCAAGAAACCAAAGATAAGCAAAATGTGGCTTTGTGGTTCAGTATCAGTATTAGAGTTGTTAATTTTATTTATTTATTTTTTTTTTGCAGAACCGGGGATTGAATTCAGGCCCTTGCACTTGCCAGGGAAGTGCTTGTTCTACTGAGCCATCTCCCTGGCTCTAGAGTTGTTAATTTTAGAGTTCAGAGTTTTTAAGGCTTTTAAAGTTGAAAACATTTAAGATAAACCATGCACAGTGGCACATGCCTGTAAGCCCAACTACTTGGGAGGCTGAGGGAGGAAGATTAGTAAATTCAAAGCCAGTCTGGGTAACTCAACAAGACTCTATCTAAATATAAAAAATTAAAAAGGACTGGAGATGTATCTTAGTGGTAGACAGCCCCTGGATTATTATTTTTTTTTTCCAGAACCAGGGATTGAACTCAAACCCTTGCCAGGGAAGCACTTATTCCACTGAGCCATCTCCCCGGCCCCCAGCCCCTGGATTTAATCCTAAATAGGTATTCTCCCCACAAAAGTTAAATTTTGCGAAGTGTATAAAAATATTGAAATACTTGAGAATGTAAGATTTATAGAATTAATAATTTTATAAGATTCATATTATTCTAAATATGTCAGGTAAGTGCTTCCCTGGCAAGCACAAGGGCCTGAGTTCAATCCCCGGTTCCACAAAAAAAAAAAGCATTAAGTAAAAAGACTATATTAAATTTGAAATATTTCAGTGAAGTTTAAGTTTTTTAAATGACACCTAATACTAATAAAAGGCCATTTAAAAGGTCAGTGTTAAAATTCAATGGATTTAGAAATAAAATTTATAAGTTAAACTCAGGAGCTCATTTTTTAATTTATACCTTTAATAAAATTAGTATTAATTCTAAATACTGAAAAGAGGCAAATTCTCTGGTCCCTCCTGTTGGGTGTTCTGACTCAGTAGGAAGGGGCAGCTGGGAATCTGCTTGTGGAATTCACATCCACTCCCTCCCACTTTCATTCCCAAGGCCCAGGGCAAGCCCAGGGGAGCACCCTTTTTCTGTGGGCCCCCAGCAGGTCTCAGCCCTCCTGCCTGGATGTTGGTGAGAATCACTGGGAACACACAGGTCCATGATTCTGTGATTGTCCTTAGAATTTATCATTTTGAGTCAAATACTAAAACATTTGCAAACTAAACACCATGTCCAGCTGTGGGCAGCCAAAAGAGTTAAGTAGAGTCACGGAGAGGGTTTCATGACTTAACAGGGTATGTGACCTATTCCTGACTTGAACAAACTTCAAGACATGTCCTCAAACATTTCCCACAAGATTCTTGACATAACCGGATGTTTTTACAAAAAATGAGTCATTGATTGCCAAAAAACTAATGTTTATAGTTCTGTGTGTTATACGCTCGGATCAACACACCCCAGAAAAACAGCTAAAATTAGTCAAACAATGATAAAAACCACTGAGTGTCCTAATGTACTTTCTGACAATACATGTATAAAAGCTGTAACAGCCCTAAATAAACTGCCTCTTACTAACAGAACATTTGGTCCTCTCCTTTCTTTCATCCCACACCCTATCTCGCCCCACCTTGCCTCAACAGGTCTGCGACATCCATCATTTGTTTCAAAATGACCTAGATGGACCAGGGAGGAAAACAAGTAGTGACAGATGAAACATGGCTGGCCCTGAGTTGATCCTCACAGGAGCCTGGTGGTGGGTGTGCACGGGGTTAATGTATGTTTGTCTCCATGAAAAACTTGTTTTTTTAAAAAAAAAGTTTCCTTCTGTATAGTTCAGGCTGTCCTTGAGTTCACCACATAGCCTAGACTGGTCTTAAGCTTGTGGTGATCCTCCTGCCTCAGCTTCCAGAGTGATTCTTTTTTTTGTCTTCAGTACTGTGGATTGAACTCAAGACCCTGTGCTTGTCAGACAGGTGCTTATTCTTCTGAGCTATCCCTCCAGCCCTGAATATATATATTTTTAAATACAGGGAAGATTTTATAATTGTCCCCACACCTGGCTCCCCCCCTTTTCTTTCCCCATAATGCTAAGGGACTCTAACCTGAAACCAGAGGTCAAAATGACTACCTTACACGGAAGAAGTAAAATGGCTTTTCTCCCTAGGGGTTTCCCTATAGAGGTGTTTGACTGCCAAGAGCTCTGGGGACAACATCAGCATTAGGCTATGTCCGGGTTCAACTGCAGCGGACAGTGCTATTGTCCTGCCAATATCTGCGTTTTTCAGGAGCCCCTTACCGAATCTGCATTTTGTTCTGGGGTGTCCATGTACCCAACGCTACCTACAGCACCTGACCCACCTCTGGCAAAGGGGTGCAAGCAGAAGCCTGAATACCTGCTGGGACATCTTGCTTCCCGTGTCACCTATGGGTTTGACATAGCTCTCAGTGGTTCCCTTGCAGAGGAGTGCAACCCTCCTAGGAAATCCACAACCTCATCTTATGGACTTTGGGCTGTAGGTAGCACTGGACCTGCTTTTGGCTGAGAAGGGCTCAACCTCTTCAGAACTAAAAGCTGGTCTAAGATTGCTTCTGTCTTCAACACTGTTAGGCTGTGATTGCTTTCTTCACTTTCCCTCCCGTCCTCGGCTTCCTTTCTAGCTTCTGGGGGCCATTTTGATAGCAGTAATGATTCTATAAAGCACTGACTGAAGTCACGACCACAAGTCATCTGGGGTGAGACTGACGCTTATGTACACATACACTTTTCTGGCATTGTGAGTCTTTGTTTATAACCACACAAGCACCTGTCTCTTGGTCGTAAGCCCAAGACTTTGGGTAGTAAGCTAAACTGAAAATTCTGGTCATAACTCCAGGGTCTACAGTAAGTAAAAGGGGATTTTCTTTTCTGTTTTAAATGCAGATAAATCACCTTGTTTCTGAAGCCCTTTGACAGAGCCAGGCTGTGTCCCCTCTTGGAATGGTGGCCTCTGCTGCAGGCTCCTCTGCCTAAAGACCCCTGGTAGCTGAAGCCCACAGCTGGGCTTAGTCTTTGCTCTGAATCCCATGCAAATGTGGTTAAAAGCCTAAATAGACTTAGGAGGCTGAAGCAGGAGGCTCACCAGGAGTTTGAGGCCAGCCTGGGCTACAGAATAAATTCAAGGTCAGCCTGATCTTAATAGTGAGACCCTGTTCTGATTTGTGTCTAGATTCCCCAGCCCCCCCCCCCAAGCCTCATGCAATCATAGGGCAGGCTTGTAGAGTCTGTGATTAATTCATGATTCAATGCTGGATTATGGGCATGCCAGTGCACCCTGGGGCAGGCAGCCTGCATGCAATATATGGAAGGAAAAGAGGCTCACTGTCTCACTCTTCCCTTACTGCTCTTGTGGCTTCTGCTGTGTCTCCCTGCCTTGGAGCCAGCTGGTTATGGACAGAAACCTCCATGAACTGTGAGCTAAACAAACCTTCCAACACAGAACTCTTATCTCAACAAACAAACATACAAAACAAACAACCCAAAACTAACAGAAGCCTAAATACATATTCTTGTAAAAATATTGCTGGGATTAAAAAAAAAAAAAAAAAAGTAGCAATTTCCTAGTTCCTAGGACTTTGTATTTAACCTGATAGTCTAGTTTGGTTCTCTATTATGTAACAGAAAGAAAAAGGCAGTTGAGTTTCAGGCCAGCCTGGCCTACATGGTAAGTTCAAAGCTAGCCTAGACTACACAGGGAGGGAGACCTTGTCTCCAAAAAGAGGGTGGGGACTGTGCACGTAGTTACGTGCAAAGGTCTTGGTTTCAGTCCCCAGAAGCAAGGGAAATCTGGGGAAGGGAGCGAGAGGAAGAGGAAACACGACAACTAAGTGCAATGTGGGACCCTGGATTTAGAAACCAGAACCAGACAAAGGTCCACCAGTGAGATCTGAATAAGCTCTGTGGCTTGGCCAGTGGTTTCATAGCAGTGATGATTTCCTGACTTCTGGCCATTGTACTGTGGCTTCATAGGCTGTGAACTGAGCTAAGGGACCTCCTGGAACTGTCTATCATTTTGTGACTTTTATATGAGTTTAAAGTGGCTTCAAAATAAAAAGGGCCTTAGAAAGTTGCTATGAAAGTTGTTCTTCACCCCAGGAGCCTGGGGAGATCTGAGGTCACCTCTGGCTTCCTCTGCCACCAGGTACTCAAAGACTTTCGAGAGTCAGGCCCCGCGAACCCCAGGTGTGGCAAACACGGTACTCAGGGCCCCCTCCGCCCTTCACTGCTTACCTTGTTCCATTTTCTTTGTCACAGATACTCAGGGTCCTTCCTGGGAGTTGTGACAGAGGTCTGGACAGGCGGGCAGCCAGCATCATAGCGAGTGGTTGGTGGTCGCTTCCTCTGGGGGTGTGAAACACAAGCGTATCCTCAGTACTGCATCGATGCACCCAGGAGGCTGGTCTGAGTTCTCAGTTTTCTTCCAAAATCAAGCAGCTGGATCCACCCGACCCAGGCTAGATCCAGGAATCAGGCTGAGCCTCCTGCATCTCTCCCAACTATTCCCTCATGTGGTGGGAAGTTAGGAGCCAAGGGCCCTGGAAACCTGTCCTGCTGTCTGCTGTGTCCCCAACCCTGGGGTGACTGGGAAGAATCATCACCCATTTGTAGCATGAAAAGGTGGCCTAACCCAGTGACCCTCAAATGAGGCTGTGCAGCAGTTCCTGGGCACATCAGGGGCTGAACGCTTCTGGGACAGCTGGATAAGACCTGTCCCGCTGCCCACAGGCCTCAGAAGAGGGATGATTAAAAAATATGATGAGTGCTTACATTTTTAAATATCTCTTACAGGGGCCTGGGAGATGGCTCAGTGGAATAAGCACTTCCCTGACATGTGCAAGGGCCTGAGTTCAATCCCCGGTTCTACAAAATAAATAAATAAATAAATAAATATATATATATATATATATATATATATATATATATATATATATATATAACAGTAAAAGACACATTGCCATGTATGTCCTTAAAAGCCCTAACCCTTAAGTATACACATCCCAGCATTCTTGCCACTTTCTGAAGTGGCTCTGGAAGTCCCCTCTCCTGAGTGTCTTCACTTGTTCCATCGTGGCTGCCTCAGTGTCCTGAACTGATTCAAACATGGACCTTTCTCGGCCAGTTTGACTTTGGGGAAGAGCCAGAAATCAGAAGTTGTCTGATCCAGTGGATAAGGTGGACGAGGGCATGCTGTGTTTTCTAATCCTGGCTTTGTGGTAAGAACCGTGGGATGAGGGTGTTAGTAGTGAGGAGAGGACTTTCAGGAAAATTCATGATCATGTCTCATTTACCTTAATAATTTTTAAAATTTTAATCCTTCACAGTATATTTTAATCAGCTTTATTCCCAGAAAACATGCGTCTGTGGCAACCACTGTGCCGGCCTCGCCGAGCCCTGATTTCCGCTCCCTCCAGACCCAGCTACGTGGTGGGCCCGGCGCCCAGGGTGAGTTCAGCCGGATCTCGTTATGGCGCGGAGCCAGAAGCGACCAAATGGGACTTTAAGTTAAAACACACATATAGACAATCTCCCCTTCTGTGCTCCTGTTCAAAGTTAAATCAGCCTACTATAACAAGTGTGGCCCGAAAGCTACTTAGCTGGTGACCACTCGTGCCTTATTAACTACTGATCTCGGTGTACAGCAGCCTTTCTATTTGGGTGGCCCCTGATTCCTCTGGGCCAACAAGAACGAAAGGCAGGCTGAGAGGGAGGCTAACTTGGCAGCTACAGCCTGCAGGAACTGGTCCTGTGCCTGTCCAGTGGGTTCTGGTCTCTCCTTTGCACACCTGGCTACACTTTGCCACACTGGTCTGATCAGCCCAGAAAGCTTCTCCTCCCGCCTCAAATCTAACCGGTAAATAGCCTAGGCCCACAGGTCTGTATACTAGTCAATTTTCCACTGTAGTAATGAAACATCTGAGACTGAGGGCCTTAAAAAGAAAAGAGGTATGTATTAATTTATAAAATCCATCTTGTCAAGATATCTTAAAACTGTCTCAATGATATTTGTACTTCAATAAAACAAAAGTAAAAAAAAAAAAAAGAGGTTTATTTTGGCTCAAGTTCTGGTCCAAAGAGTCCACATTGGTGCCCACATTCTTGTTGGCAGAGTCCCAAGGGCATGCAGGTTACCACAGGTAACAGAGAATACATACATGGTTGTAAGTATGGGGTGTGTGTGTGTGTGTGTACACATGCATACATGTTCTCGTTTCTCCCTGTTTTATAAAGCACAGAAATCCAGTCTTGGGGACTCCACGCAGTCCACCTTATCAAATCCTGCTCTCCCAAAGGCCCCACTCTAAGCAATGCAGTCAGACTAAGATTCCACCCTTTTCACACCACGTGGTGAAGGTTAAATTTCAACACATGGGGAAAGGAACCACAGCAGGCAGTAATGTTAGTTAAGTATCACTCCAGACCTGATTGCTGCAGAAGATGTTCAAGCTGCTTAATATCAGAGAAGGAGGCACACGGAGGTCTCTGGCTTGTGTTATCTCTCCTGAATTCTCCGTCCTCCTCGAACAGTTGGCTCTAAGCATTCCAGCTAGAAAGTTCCTTCCTGCACCAGGCAGGCTGTGCGACTCCCTTACTTGAAGCCTCCTTTCCATGCCTGGTGGCAGTAGCTTCGCTCCCTCCCTGCTTGCTGTGGCTGAACCGAACCCCTCCAAGTGTCCCGTGTCTGCCAGCCCCCTCCTGCACACTCCGTGCTGCTGGGACTTCTGACCCTGCAGGCCTCAGTGTGACGATCTCTGAGCATGTCCTTCTGAAATGCTGCAATTTGATAGCCATAGCAGTGGCGCTGGGAAGGCAGGCCATGAGGAGATGATTGGCTGGCTAGGAGGGAGCAACGCCTTTCTCAAGCACTGGATTGGTTAAGCAAGAGCGGTTCATCACACAGCATCCCCCCTCCCACCTGCTTGCCTTGCTGCACTTTCTGCTATGCATTGAAGCAACACAAGGCCCTTACCAGAAGCTAAGCAAATGCTGGGTGCTGTGCCTCGGCTCTCCCAGCTTTCCAAACCATAAGCCAAAATAAACCTCTTTATAAGTAAAACCTCAGACATTCTATGAAGCAACAAACAGACTAAGATGCCCTCATTACTACAGTAGCACCCCATGCAACTTCTAGGTGGCCAACGGGAGACCTGGGTTGGCTCCGATCTTTCCCTGAGAACTGAATACTGCCCAGCTGGCTGGCACACATATCTACCCTCTTCCTCCAGACCTCCTCCCCAAAACATACTGCCTCAATAGCATAATGCAGATTACTTTCTCTGCATATCCTCTTTGCATATGGCAGAGGTAAATGCAGGCCTTCTACCTAGATCAGCTCACAGTAGTCACCTACTCCCCACAATTCTCAGTCATTCCTCTTCAAGCCACTCCTCCTCCACTGAATAAAACCCAGGTGCATCTCTGGGTGATTCTCTTAGTTCTGGAAAGCCATCTTTGTGGCTGGACTTAGGGCCTCTTGGCTCCCCAATAATTATAAATATGTTTTATTGTCTTTAATTTCACTGTGGGTTGCACTGAGAATAGTAAACTGGAAATAACTTGGTGGGATTCCAATAGCGTATCTTTTGGATTACAAATATTGGCTTTTTGGACCAAGATGACAACCAAGAGAGGCTTCCTACAAGTTTGCTTTTTTTGTTCATTTTGTGGTACTGAGGACTCTACCCAGAGCCTCCACACTGAGCTGCAGCCCAGCACACTGTTATTTTAATTTTAACAAGTTCTAAGTTGTCCAGGCTGGACTGAAACTTGGAATCCTCCAGCCTTAGCATCCAGGAGTCATGGGACTCAGAGTGTGCCACCATACCCAGCTCAAACTAGCACTGTGAAAGTAACAAGGCAGCGAAGTTATGCTTAAGCTGTATGTAAATGGTCTGTTGCTCTGTCTTAAAACTGCCCACAGTGCCTTTGCTAGCTGCCTAAGGCTTAAGGCTCTGAGCTCTGAGATCCCAAGTCAGATAGATATCTGGTGAGAGATGTGTGTCATCCTTTGGCATTTCCCCTCTGATCATTAGATGCAGACATTCCAGCCCAGCTCAGCTGTGTGTGCCAACTACACCATAACGGGAGCTTCCTTGAGGTCCTGCAAGCAGGAACAAACCCACCTACCACTCCTTAGGGAGATTACCATTATGGAAGAGAGTCTAAAAAATATATAGGCGCATCAATCAGTGCCATGGCCTATGTTTGCATCACCATTTCATCATAAATGTAGACATGACGCTCATAGAGCTTATTTTACAGAGCTATCAACAAAAGCAAGGATTGAATACTGTAGACTCTGCTCTGCAAAAGGATACCTCAGGTGGGCACCCTAGTATGTCACAGATTATACTTGGACAATGGCACTTCTCCAGTGACACATTAGAAACACTCTCTCCAGAGGTCCTGCATAGGCATCTATCCTGCTCTTCTGACCCCGCTCCCCTCACACACCTGCCTCTGCACACAGGATGTGACCTGTGTGGCTGAGGCTGAACAGTGAGACCACTGCCTTGCTCGTACAGGCTGTGGCCAGGGAAGGAATCCAGGCCCAATATAAACTGTCACTCTGTCCCTGGCACTGAGAAAGAGGATCAGCCCACGGGGTGGGACATGTGATTCAGCCAGGATGGGCCAGCAACAGTGCACCGGCCAACAAACCAGGCAGAAATGAAGAAAGACAGAAACAGGCAGACAGCGGGATAGAATACACACTTGGAACACAGCAGAGATGGAGGAGGGAAGAGAATAAACAGTAACAGCAGCCACTCTCCCCTCCTGAAGCTCTAAGGCATGCCGTGTTCATTCTCTACTTATTTATGTATGCTTCATGTTTCTGTTAGTTACCACCAAAACAGTGCCGGCTGAAACACACTGAGGGTGGGTCCTTTCTGTTGAATATTATTGTCAATCTTATCCCATGTTCTGAGGCCTCACTGTAGACCATGTAATAACAAGAGCACTTGTCCTTCCCCAACAGCAAGTGTCAGTCTTGGCTATTTTTCTCTCCTTGCTGAGACAAAATACCTGACCCAAACTTAAGGAAGGAAAGGTTTGTTCAGCTCGCAGTTTGTGGAGGTTTCAGTCAATAATCAGCTGCCTCCAAGGCAGTGCCGCATGGTATAGGGGCAGTGCTTCAAGGCAGCAAGAGCCAGGGGAGGAAAGCAAGCCTCTTTTCCTGCCTTATATGTAAGAGGCTACTGCCCACACCACCTGTGAGGCTTTCCTCTTACACAAGCTCAGGATGAAGACAAAGCAAGGCCCTTGGCCCCCTGCTGAGCCTATACTTCGGCTGACACTATGAACATCATCCTAGAGCAGTAGAGGCATGTCCTTTTCAACCCAGGATGTAGACTGGCTGAGTTACCTAGTAAGCTTCTAGACTCCTCAAATTGACCCAGTGTATCAACTAGAACAATCAGGGTCAAAATGACCTTGTTCACAATAACCAGGTCAAGTAGATAACCTATCCTTGGACAATCCAGTTTGCTGAACAACTCCATGTTAGACCACCGAATGATGGGGTCTCAGTCCTGTTCTGTTCCCACTACTCTACCCTGGTGAGCTCTCATAGCTCTAAATATAGTTTAAATGCTGCCACCTCCCCAGTGTGTATCTCCAGCAGTCTTCTCTCCTCTGCTCCAGACCTAGGTACACAACTGCGCCCTCGGAGGTTAAACAGGTATATCAGATCTAACCTGTCTAAGCCGACCTTGTGCTGCTTACCTGTTCCTCTAAATCTTCCTTGCTCTTGTAATACTTCTCTCTTGCTTCCACTCTCCCAGCCCAGCTATCAGCAAGTCCCACTGATTGGATCTTCACAGTGTACTTGGGATGTTCTGCAACTACCATAGTCTAAGCCTCCATCTCTTCCAGCCCAGATTGTTTCAACAGCCTTCCTATTTCACTCCCCTGCCTCCTCGGAAACCACGCTTCTGGCTATTCAACAGTCTGTCCTGTCTTGTCTGGCAGCCTATATCAGAAGGTCACAAGCACACATCGCACTGTCATTCCTACACCCAACTCTTGTCAGAGTGAAATCAAAATCTGAACAGATTGCCTGCTAGGCTCCCCTGTTGAAGATGTCAGCAGGGACCCCGACATCTTTCTGATCTCACCCCTTCCTCGATCACACACCTCAGTCACAGGGCCTCTTTCTGCCCATTTCAAGCAAGCCCCTGCTTCAGAGTCTCAGTCTGCACCGGTCTGCACTCTGTCTTCCTATTCCAATTGCTTTTCCCCAATACTCTAGGATTCATTCTTTCCCTTCAGTCCTTTATGCAATGCTTACTAGCGAGACAGCCCCTGGCCACCTTGTCAATCGCACTTCCATCTTGGTATTTTCTATCTCCTCCCTTGCTCCCATTTTTTGTTTTCCTTCTTAGCCCATGATAATATTCTACATACTTTTTCTTTTCTTCAGTACTTGGAGATTGAATCCATGGCCTTCATACTGAGTTACACCCCCAAGCCCTTTGTTATAATTTATTTTGAGATACGATCTTGCTAAGGCTAGGCTCCAACTTGCCATTTTCTTCCTTGGGCTTCCCAGAGTGCTGGGCTTTATCTTATTTCTCATATTGCAGCCCCAGGCCAGGGAGATGGCTCAGTGATATAAGCACTTCCCTGGCAAGCGCAAGGGCCTGAGTTCAATCCCTGGTTCTGCCAAAAAAAAAAAAAAAAAAAACCTGCCTTTTCCCTGGCAAGTGCAAGGGCCTGAGTTCAATCCCCCAGTTCTGAAAAAAAAAAAAAAAAAAAAAAAAAAAAAAATCCCTATGGACATTAAAAAAAAAAGTATTTCAGCACACAAACTTTAGGGGGGCTGGGGAGATGGCTCAGTGGAATAAGCACTTCCCTGGCAAGTACAAGGGCCTGAGTTCAATCCCCACCAGTTCTGCAAAAAAAAAAAAGTATTTCATATTGCAGCCCCAATAGGATGTATACTATTTGAAAAGGGAGAAGCTGTCAATTTTGTTCACTGCTGTATCTCCAACACCTAAAAGAGTAACCTGCACATCCCAGGCACATAATATTTGAATGAATTAAAGAGAATTTTAAGCTGAGGAGTATCACCACACATTTTAATAAACAACTCTGAGTTAATAGAAACCTAAGGTGAGTTCAAGCAGGGAGAACAGTGAGAAGTAACTTAGGGCCACGATGTAGTGGTACCCACCTCTGAGCACTACACAACTTCACTAAAATGTGAAAAGGCGCTTCCTGGAGATGGATTAAAAAAGGCTGACTCTGAGGGAAACCATGAAGGCGTATTGAATTGGTCAAATTGAGCTTTTTTTGAAGGTAAGAATGTACTACACTTACCAACACAATCAGTGTAGGGATGTGGAAAAAGACTTAAAAATATTTCCAACGTTTTGGGCCTGAATGACATTAGTCCAAAGGGTGGATTAAGGACCTTTCTATTCATAGGTGCTTACCACATTTCAAACAGTACACAAGTCCTCCCGTGGCCCCTCCAAATCTTATCTCCAATTACACTTTCTTTCTTGTTCATACTGAGCCCTTTGTTACACCACCACTCAAACCCTGTGCTTCCTGGTTTCAGTTCTTGCTCATCCTACACCAAATCGGACTCTCTGTGACAGAGACCTAACTGGTACGAGTGACACTTTTTCTAGCCTACCTTTCCTAGTCCCCTAAATCAAAAAATTAATGTTTCCCTAACTTCTTCCTACTGTGCCTCTATGACCACACTCACCTAGTTAGGGGTATTACAAGTTGAGCTGTTAATTAACTACTCACAAGCTCCCATCCAACCGTCAATGCCCACACCCACCTCTCACGGTCAGGACCCACCTGGGGAATAGCGAGTTCTGTCTCCTTAGAATGGGGGTTCTACAAATGTGTACTAAGATAATAAGCAAGCTACACAAATTTCAAAGTCCAAGCTTCCTTGCATGCCTGAGAAATTATATATATCTCCCAGGACCACTCTGGCAGAAAGCGACACCTGCTGTGTCATAGAGGCCTTGCGTGACGCACACGTGCTTCTGACAATCCCAGAGGAGGGACAGCAGGGCTAGACAGTGACTCTGCACCAGCTGACTATACCCAGCTGACTATACCCTGCTTTGGCCGACCGGCTGGAAAAACACGTGCGGGGTTCTGCGCCCGCTCCCTCACTGCCACCAGCAGGGTGCAGCTCTAGCCAGCCTCTCGCCGAAAGTTACATGTGCGCGCTGAGACGTATCATGACGTCAGAACCGAGCAGCCTCAGCACGCTCCACCCAAGTAGCGACGCCGCCAGCGACGCAAAGGCAAAGCCTAGCTCCGCTCGGCTCCCGACTAGGCCCGTGCCATGGGCTGCGCCGCCAATCTCAGCGCGGTGGTGCCTTCCTAGCCAATAGGAAGGTGGATGCCTCCGCCGCCAATCTCAGCGCGGTGGTGCCTTCCTAGCCAATAGGAAGGTGGATGCCTCAGGGGCTCGGCCAGAGCCGCGCTCCCATTGGCTGAGAGCGGCACCACCCAGACAAAGCCCCAGTGTCCTCGCGCCGGCGCGCCAAGGGCTCTAGCCTGGGCCCGAGCGGGGCCATCACCTCCCGGCATCTCTCCCAGGCCTGCGCCTTGCTATGTCCTCTCTTCCTCCGACCCGTAGCCCATGAGCTGTCGGGCACCCCACCCCGCTCCAGCACGGATTCTGCCCCAAAAGCTGGACCGCGGCCTGATGGCTGTCCAGCATCCTTTGCTGGGCGCAGCACTCCCCAGACCTCCGAGAACAGCGCCCCTTGGAGGGCGCGAGAGGAGCGGAGGACGCCAGCGGAAACGGGCCCTGGGAAACGGGCCGCCAGGGAGTAGGCCGGGACCGAGGTTGGAAGGCAGGACTACCTGCCTCAGTCTTGAACTACGATGTGACCTTGAACCCCCACCCCTTTCTGGGGCTGGCGATTCCTCCGGCAACCTTCATAGTCCTCAGCGGGAACTATGAATACTGAGGACTCCGCCTCGGGGGGCGCGTGTTCAAACCCGGCCTGGTGCTGTGCACCAGGTCTGGGGTTGAGACGGGCTCGCCTTCCTCCCGCCTTTGATCAGTGGGCCGGGCTATAGGCCGCGAAGGCCCTGTCCCTGAGCAGCACACCAGGGGCCGCTCAAGGCTAAACCAGCCTAAGCACAGTCGCGTCCTGCAGCTCTGGGGAGATGAAGACCCACTCTTACCCACGCCCGCAGGCAAGGCAGGTGCGCCTGCCTGCCCCGGAGCAGTGCATATCCCACTCCCAGCCCCGAGAACCCAGACCCAGAGGGGGCGCTGCCGCCGCTCCCTCCAAAACCCCTTTACCTCTCTGGTGTGTCCTGTCGTTGGCACCGGGATGCGCCCACACTTGGGTGCTTGCGTTGGGCTGCGTCGGGCGGGGCTCGACAGCGAGACGTGGGGGCGGGGAGTCTCCCGCGCCGCCTCCTCTGCCCGCGCGCGCTGTGACGGGCACAGCCCCCGACGGGGCCATCGCATCTTTAGCCGCTCTCCCGCCCTAGGTTAATCGACCCCGGCCCATTATCTCGGCAAAGCACCCCCACCTCTTTCCTGGCACGGAACCGGCCAAGGGGGCGGGAAGATTTCTCTGTGCCCCGGGCTGCGGACGCCGAGAAGGTGCCACTCCAGGAAGTGAGGAAACCCTAGCAATGACGAGGCTCCCCCAAACCCTTTATGTATTTGCTATCTTACAACTCATCGGAATTGGCTGCTTGGTTTTAAATTTTATTTTGATCATTAGAAATTTATTTTAAGATTTTACTCCTAAGGAGCGTTTTATATTTTAGGACTACCATAGCCCACAGGATCAGCAATAGAATGTTGGAGAGTAATTGGCCAGAGATGCAATTCTCTTCCTGCCCCAGTACCCCTAGACAGTAGTTTCCCAGAAAGAGTGAAGAGAGAAAATAAACAGGACAAGATGGTGGAAGGGCTATTTTTAGGTAAATTACAGGGATGGAATGAAAAAGGACAAGCCAGATGAAAACAGGAAGTAACAGCAGGGACAGGGGGTGGCTTTAGTGTATGTGCTGCCTGAGGCGACCACTGGGTTTGACTTTAAAGAAACCCAGACAGCTCCTTGTCTGTCCCAGGAGTTGCTTGAGAGTTGAGGGTGTGTCTTCTTCAAGCCCAGCTCCTGATGCACTGAGCCTTAGTCTGGGAGAATTGCAATGGACTCTGCACCCATTTCACAGGCTCCAACCAGTTCCCTTGCCTCCAGCTGCCGCTTGGGAATGGTCAGGCCACAGCCCTCATAACAAATCCCTGTACTGAGTCACCAGGCAACACTGAAGATTTGCATGGCTGAAAACGCAATTAAAAGAATTCATCCTTCCACCTAGGAAAACCGTAGATCCTAAATTTGAACTGAGAATCAAGTGGTGATGTATTTCCCTCTTTGGAAGACAAAGAAGAGACAGTTGACCGGTCTGTGGTGGTACCAGACCCCTGCAATGGCTGAGCTCACATCATTCTCAGATCTGCCATTGTAACTGGCTGAAGAAGATGTAACCAGAGAGGCCCCTCCCTCTGTTGTACCTGTCTCTCCCTGCTCCAAGGCTTCTCTGCCACTGCAGCCTGAGACCGCTGCAGCAATCTGCTGCCTGTCCTGACACATGAGTCAACCTGGGGTGACCTCTGGCCAGCAGCACACCTTGCACTTCTCCCCACAGTTCTGAGATACACATTTCCTAGCTGAAATAAATGCATATATATGTGATATATTTTAAGATCTGGGATGTCTATATATCTGGGATATATATATATATATATACACACACACACACACACATATATCTGTAACTCAGTTCAAAGACCCTGGGTTTACCCCTTGGCACTGTGATAAATGAATAAATAAATTAATAAGCACCTATCTGGCAAGTGCAAGATCCTGAGTTTGATTCCCAGTACAAAAAAAACACAACTTTTAAAATCTGCCCTTGGATTATCTTTCTCATCTCCCCACCCTTCCCTATTTGACGATTCCTAGACCTTCACTCACGTTCCTTAGGATTTGCTCTGTAATTTTGAAATGATTTCCAACACTGAAATGATTATGAATGACATGTTTTGCTGTGATAAGAACATGGAGCATAATCTGTGTTCCATAACACATTTTCAGCCCACGTATGTAAATTATTGGCCTGAACTGCTGAGTTCTAAACCACATAAAAAGCCAGAGTTTTGGCACAGTTTGAGAGTAGTCTGCTAGCTGCCGGGCTACCCTCAGCCTTGGCGCTGGGCTGGGCAGCCGCAGCGCCCTCTCGCGGGCAGGTCCCTCGCAGGTCTCCCCGGATCTCCACCCTGTGGGTCTGCCTATGCAGGAAGGTTCCCCACACGCGCTGATTAAACTGTGTCCTCTGACGCCTGCCTCTAACTGGGTAACTGGACTTTCTTAATTGGATTCAACATGAAATTGGAACTCTTTATGTGGCTATGTACCTAGTCTATTCCCTGTCGATTTGTTCTCCTTTTTAAGCATTGTGAAAAAAAAGAATCTCTTCAGCAACATACCACGTGATTTGCAAATACTGCTCATCATGTCTTTAACTATTAAAAGACACATTCTTTCTCAGAATAAGCTACCAAGATACAAGTCCGTACTCAGGCCTTGTGTTTTGAGGAGAACCCAGATTAAGCCAGTGGTTAGCACAATCTGGACACTGCTAATGTGGATTCAGGTTGGTTCAGCTTTTGTTCCTTTATTTCCCGAGTCCCTACATTCTCAGCATCCTAATCAACCTTCAGAGACAGGCAGCAGACACCTGAGACTGGGAGGAGAAAGGGCAGCAGGCGGGCTGGGCCAGGTGAGCAAAGCCGCCTGGCCCCAGCTGCTTTCCTTTCCCTCTGAGGCTCTAGCTGCCACCTCTAGAACAGCTGTGTGGCTGCAGACACGGCACAGAGGGAGCTGGAGGGTGGCACTGCCAACACAGTGTGGGCCAAGCCCCTGTCCCTTTGCTCACACCAGCAGCTCCTCTCTGCCCAGAAGCAAGGTGGGGCTCTGTGGTGCCTCTCACTTTTAACCTCCACACCCAAAGGGCACAGTGTAAATTACCAAGGCAGGTGTGAGAGGAAATAGCCCGGTAATGTGTGTGCTAAATGAATCATTAGACCCTCTACAGGTCTAAGACTGGCACCCTGCAGAGTAAGAGTTCCTGGGGTCTCAGAACAGCCTTCGTGGAAAAAGTTGTATTCCTAAGCACTCCTGGTCAGAATAAAGCAGCCCCAGGTACCCCTCTGCATCCTGCCATGCCTGCCCCACCCCGAGAAGCCACAGTGTCTGCCTCTGTCCCTGGATCAGCTCCTAACTGCCTCCTTCCTCACACCAGCTGGTTAATCATTCCCTGCCTTCCTAGGCGGAGCCTCTCCCCTGCTAGATCTGCCCCCACTCCATGGAGTGGCCTGGGGCTTCTGACGGGCAACCGGGCAACCGGTGTGGAATGCAGGTCAGTGCAGGTGAAATCCTGCCTTGGCCACACACGTCCTCCCAGTGCCTGGGCCTACGTGCCGTGCTCTTTGCTGCATTCGTGCTCTTTGCTGCATTCCACCTGAAGCAAGCAGAACCGCCTCCTCCCCTAAAAACTTGACCGGATTTCTGTTTGTTTTGAAGCCACTGAATTTTCATTTATTTAAAAAAATTCTTTTTGGTGAGAAATTATACACTTAATGTAATAAATTTTATAAGCATCACATAGCATTTTCTGTACTCGACAGGTGAGGAAAGAAGCAGGCCAGTGCACTATCCAGAAGCCAATGTGTGGGTGAAATCTTGAGAGCCAACCTCAACCTGAATTTTGGGAGGCAGAGTGCCCTTTCCCCACAGAAAATGAGCAAGAAAAACAAGCTTGGCTTACAGGGGAGAGAGTGGGAGCAGGTGCCCACCCCTACCCTTCTGTCTCTCTCTTAAAATTAAGTTTATTAGTACATTTTAGAAAGTGGCACTTAATGGTCATATTCATCATCGGGAATTTGTTCCTGTACCTGACATATCTTACTCCTTCTACCCTCCTTCCCCTCCTTATGTACAGAAGCTTTGTCTCCAACTTTTCCTTCAGTTCTTTTTTTTTTTTCCTTTCCTTCTTCTCTTCCCTCCTCCCTCCTTCCCATTGGAGCATTTTCTTGCAGTTTCCCAATATCTATTATACAATTTGATCCTTATTTACACTTTCAGTTTCTCACCACAGAGAAACAGTGCAATATTTACACATCTGAATCTGATGTATTTCACCTAAGAGTATAGTCTTGAGGCACATCCATTTACCTAGAAATGTCTTGAGTTTGGCCTTTAAAAGCCCACATCTTTTTCCACTTGTCAGTTACTTACAACCGTGAAGCTATAAACAGGGGTGCGCATATATCACTGTGGTACGATGCTTTTAATTCTTTTGGGGAGATACCAAGAAGGGGAATATTTGGATTAAAGGACATCTGGCTTTAGTCTTCTGAGGAATCACCACTAGGACTTGCCTACCCTTCTGTCTCTTGACCCTAATGAATTTCATTAAAATTCCTGTTTAAGCCACAGAGCATTTTGTGTGCAGAAGGGGATGGGGGTGGGGAGTCTTGGAATTTAAAGTTCTTCTGCTGTCCCTGGGATTTTGGAAGAGGAAAAAGCATGGGGAGGTGAGAAAACAAACCCTGTCCCCAGGTCTGCTTATCTCACCCTAAGCTATAGCAAGCCATCCAAGTCCTTCCTTGGTCACTCAGCTTGTAGCACCAGAGCCCTTGTCTCCTAGGCTCTGTGCTCTGCGGGACTGCAAGGATAAACCTGTTCTCATTAACACAGCTCAGGAATCAAGGGCTGCGCTTTGCTTCACCTGATCTCACCAGGAGCCAGAAAGCAAGCAGAGTCTCTCCATTTTACAGCAGGAGAAATCCAAGCCCAAGAAGTCAACCAAGTTGCCCACAGTAACACAGCTGGAAGCGCCAGAAACAGAGCCCACCAGTCCTTCTCCAAAGACCTTGTTCTGAGAAAGGCACACATTGTCTATGTGCTCCCCGTTCACTCTTGGGGTAGGAGATAGAGCCCAGAGTCCACTGCATGCTAAGCATGTGCTCTGCCACTGAGCTATGTTCCCAGTCTTAAATCACATTTGGAGTGCAGAATTTTAAAATTTACTTTTTAGTTTAAAAATTTTATTTATTTGCTTATTTTTTGCAGCCCTGGGGATTAACCCAGGCTGGCCCTTGAGTTATGGTCCTCCTGCCTCGGCCTCCCAAGTAGCTGAGATAAGCTGGTGCTACCATGCTGGCTTAAGGAGGCGAATTTTTTTTTTTTCTTTTTTTATAGCCAGTTGGACACTGTTTCTGTGGATGGTCCAGCAAAAACTGGAATTGCTTTTGTTACATGTTAAATTGACAAATATAATTTCTTGCAATGATTTCTGATGCTGTCAACCACAAGAAGTAGTTATAGCTCCTAACGGACAACAGTACGGGACAATCAGGGGACAGTGGCAGAGCATACCTGTGATTCCCACTTCTTGAGAAGCAAAGAGATTCACAAATTCAAGGCTGTCCTGGGCAACTTAGCCAAGACCTTGTCTCAAACTAAAAAGTAGAACTAGCCAGGGCCGTGGCTTAGTGGTAGAACACTTGCCTAGTATTCATAAGATCTTGGACTTAAGCCTCACATCCATAGAAGCAGAAGATAGGAATTTATAAGCTTATTTCAGTTATCTTTCCAGGTTTCTCCCAGTGAATGCTATCATGTTTGTAATTGCTTTTTGTTACCAGGGATGGAGACTGATGTTTAAAAAAGGGAATCTGATTGCAAAGCTGCCTGGGTTGTGAGAATACTTTCCAGCACCTCTCGGTCTGCTCTCTCCAGGCCCCTCCCCGCCAGGCCTCCCCAGGGCCCGATCTATCCTCCCAGACTGCCTGAAAGTCTCTTCCTCTTACCTCAGGCCGGCAGGTGCAGCAGGGCTTCCTGGGCTCTGCCAACGGTCCCCTCCTCCGCAGCAAGTGACTGTCGGATTTCGTGTGATCCTCTTAATTCTCCGTTTGCAGGGCGCAAGCAGCACCCCTGGAAATCGCTTCCAGGCTTTCTATGTGGTCTTCCAACACTTGCCTCTAACTGGAAAGGAACATTTTCACGAACGTGTGATAAGTAAAGGCACCTGATGGGAAAATACTGTGTGCGTTTGCCATTGAACAGGCAAAGTTCAGCTCTGTTATTGTTTGTTTTAAGCTTAAACTCTCTCTGACCCAGTGATAAACAGAAGTTCAAGGGCAGATGCGGCAGCTTGGGGAGACACTGAAAAAACAAATGGTGTCAAAGGGCAGCCCCACTTTGCTCAGCCTGAGCTCACCCTGTGGGATGCTGGCGTGCGCCTTAGCACATGACCTGGCTCAAGCAGAATGAGAGCCATCCAGTGAGCCCAGAGCATAGTGACATCACTGGACCCCAGTGACATCAAAATGGCCAAGGGGCCTTGTGCAGGTCACTTGCAAGGAGGTCAGGCTGCAGCCTTAACACCTAAATCTTTGAGTATCCCAATGGGGGAAAGCAAGCACAGGTGTGAAATCCAGTTCCCTTGGGGCATCTCTTCCTGTCATCACACTCACACTCTGAGACTAAAGCCAGTGGAAAATTACAACAGCTGAAATGAGACAGGATTACTAATGATCCAGACTGGAGTCTTCAGGAACAAAGGTGTGTGCCACCTCACATGTAGAGAGCTTTCCGAGGACAAGCAGAGAAGGGGAGGAGAGGGCACAGGTAGTAACAACCGCATTGTGATTACACAACCAGCTGTAGCAACGAGGCCTGTCATGAGTGCTTCTTCCTTATTTTGCAGTAAACGTTTGGGTGTGCGTATTGTAGATGTCTTCACTTTCCTCCATGCCTTACCCTTTTGCCATGTCGCAGTTTTTTTGTTTTGTTTTTTTTGGTGGAACCAGGGATTGAACTCAGGCCCTTATGCTTGCCAGGGAAGCACTTATTCCATTGAGCCATCTCCCGGGTCCCTCATGAAGCAGTTCTACTTGGTTGGATATGGTGGTGAACACCTGATCCCAGATATTTTGTTGGCTGAGGCAGGAAAATCAAGCTCAAATCGAGCCTGTGCAACTTAGTGGGGACGTGGCTCAGGGTGAAAGTCCTGGGCTCAACCCCCAGGACTGCAAAATGCAGAAACAAAGCCAGAACAACTTAACTCACGGTATATTTAAATGCCATTATCTTTGCATTTCAGTGCATTGTGTAACTTACAAGAGGTCAAGGAGAAGAGGGAACATCAGGCCTTCATGCTGTTCTGGGAGAGGGGTGATCTGCAGGATGGTTTACTCTGGGTAGTTGTATCATGTTAGGTGAAGCATGGCCTATTGTTAAATTTCTTTTGTAGTATTGGGGATCAAACCCAGAAGCTCACCCTTGCTGGGCCATTGCTCTACCATTGAGCTGCACCCCCAGCCCATGATCCCCAGCCCATGTCCGACCTTCTTGGTATTCTTACTTGGGGATTAAGCAGCCTGTTGAAGGAGCTGTATGTGGATGCCAAGCTGATAGGGGTTAATTCTGTATGGCAACATGGCTGACCAGGCTGCCCAGACATTTGGTAAAACATTCTGGATGTTTCTGTGAAGCGGTTTTTGGATGACACTAAAATTTAAACTGATGGAGCCCCCCAACCCTGTTCAGAACTAGGGACTGAAGCTAGGGCATTCACATTGAGCCACATCCCTGGTGCTATTTTTTTATTTTAATAAAGATCTCTACAAGTTTCTAAATTTCCCAGGCTGGACTTGAACTTGTAATCCTCCTGCCTCAGCTTCCCAGAGTGCTAGAATCACAGGATAAACTGATAGATGTTGGGGAAGGTCTTCTATTGCCTTGGTGGATCTTGTCCAATTAGTTGAAGGCCTTCGTAAAATGACTGAGATCTCCAGCGAGGCAGAGCATTCCGCAATGGGGCTATCTTCTGACTCAGGTGCAGCGCACCTCCAGGTTTAGAGCCCCTCAGCCTCCCTGCAGGGTTTGGACTTCAGGACCTTCCACAGTTGCAGGACCCAACTCCTTAAAATCTCTCTACTGGGCTGGAAGTAGCGCTCAGTAGTACAGTATTCTGCCTTGTATGCACAAGGCCCTGGGCTCCATCCTTGCACTGAAAAACAAACAAATCCTGTCTGTGTACAGTGCCCTGTTCTGCTGAATTGTGACTCACATACCCACTCTGAATGACCTGCGCCCCTGTTTGTACCCTTTGGTGGCATAGAAATGGATTCCTTGGCTTTTATGTCCGGGGGCTCCTGGTAGCACAACTTGGCATCAGTAAGGCCACACCTCACCAGGGCCAGAACTGCACGTAGGTCAGAGGCAGGAGGCTTGGCCTCGGGCCAAACTGGGACATGGCAGTGCTTGCTCTGCACCCTCTCTGTCCTCAAGGTCTCTGCGGTCACTGCCCCGCAGGAGCTGGTGGCCCAGGAAGGGGACAGACACAATTACAGTGGCCCAGCTGAGTGAGGCAATGGAGGCATGAGTTGGGTGGGGAGGAAATTCCTTCTAGGGGAGCCCAGAGGTCTGTGGAGGACTGGGTCCCAGCTCAGAGGTGGGGATTTTTTTTCTCCAACCTGCAGCTTAGGGACAAGGGCATAGCTCAGTGGCAGAGCGCTTGCTTGGCATGCACAGGGCCCTGGGTTTCCTCCTTAGCACCTGAACAAAAAAAAAAAAGTTTCAAGGGCCAGACAGATAGCTAAGTGGACCAAAGCACCTGCTTAGAAAGACACAGGGACTAGGGTTCGACCCCTGGTATTCTGTGTCATTCCCCCCCTCTGTGGTACACTGAGACAGAGAATGAGACTGGGCATGGTGGGATGTGCCTGTAATCCCAGTTCTTGGGAGGCTGAAAATAGGAGGATCACTACAAGTCCAATCTGTGTAGTTAGACCCTATAGATCCTGTACTAAGTATATTTTTTAAAAAAAGAAAAAATGTTTCAACTTACAGAAAAGACCAAGAAGGCTAAAATGAACTCTAAACATCATAATCAAGTCACCAACTGTTCCCAGTCTGTCACGTTCCCTTCTCCTCCATGTGTGTACTTGTACATATGTGCATGTGTGTGCATACGTGGAGCTGAACTGGTTGAAAGTAGTGGCAGGCATGACACACCATTTCCAGATAGTTCAATGTGTTTTGTTCACAAAAGAATGAAGCAATTCCCTCCCATACTGACACTACTGCCGTAGTCAAGAAATTCAAGAATGAGAACAATATTTATCTATTCATCTGTTACATTTCCCAATTTTTCCTATAACGTACTTCAGGGTTTTTTCCTCCATCAGGAGTCCTATGAAAGAACCTCTTCAGTTTCCTTTAACCTAGAACAACACCCTGGGAGTACGGAGGGTCCTTCAGGCACTGACAGATTGATGAGTCCGGACCAAATGTTCCAGGTGGGTCTCTCTGATCATTTCATTAGGGTTGGATTCAGCTTAGGTATTTGGGTGGGGGATGGGGTGAGGGAGGGTGCGGCACACCTAGGAGATGGCAAGAAGTTTATTCTCCAGCGTGAAGGGGCCCAGCGTGTCCTGGAACAGCTGTGGTTGTGGGAGCTGCAGAGGGAGTTCAGGGCTTGGGGCCAGGGCAGTCCTTCCTGTGTCCAGGGATGCTAGAGGGCACCAGAGGCACAGTAACTTTTTATACAAGAATCTCAGACCAACACACCAAAAAACCTTAAAGGCTAAAAGACATGCTGGATGTGGTGGTTCACACCAGTAATCCCAGCACTCTGGAGGCTGAGGCAGGAGGGTCGTGTGAGTTCAAGTGCAGCCTGGGCTACCCTTGTGACAAAAAACATGAAATTCTACCTCCCTGTTTTTTTGTCATCTGTCTGTAGTTTGCTCTTCAAATTATTTACACTTTTCTTTTCTCATGTAGGAGAAACCATGTGATATTTAACTCATGTTTGATTTATTTCACTTAGAATTACAGTCTCAAGGTGGACCCTTTAGCCTATTTCACCAGCTTTTTCACTAATGCCGCTTTCTTGTCCCAGGATCTAATGTAGGACACCACTTTGCACTTAGACAGTGTGTCTCCTAATTTCCTTTGTCAGAGATAGTTTCTCAGTCTTGTAATTTTTAAAATCTTGATAGTTTTGAAGAGAACCCATCAAATATTTTATAGACTATCTCCCAGAGACTTTGTCTTGGGTTTTATTTATTTATTTATTTTTTATTTATTTTTTTTTTTTTGAGACAGGATCTCACTATGCAGTTCAGAGGCTGGGCTTGAACTCACTATGTAGCCCAGGCTGGCATCAAACTCATGGTGGTCCTCCTGCCTCATCCTCCTGGAGTGCTGGGATTATAGGGATGTGCCACCATGCCTCACCTGTCTGGTGTCTTTTTCTCATGATTAGATTCAAAGATCAACTCTTTTCTCATCATATCTAAGATACATATTTGTATAACAGCACTAATGACATTAATCTGATTGCTTGGTTAAGAAAGAATCTTCTAGGTTTCTACACTAATAAAGTCCTTTTTTGCCGGGGGGATGGTGCTGGGAATTGACTCCAGAGCCTTGCACTTGTTACATAAGTGCTGTACAATCAAGCCATACCTCAGCCCTGAAAGTTCCTGTTGTAATCATCTACTGTAGGGAAAGAGATTAAGTTCTACCTCATGGTGTATTACCTCTTCGTTAACAATAAATTCAAGGAGTTCTTGTAGTGACACGTGCCTGTAATCCCAGCACTGGAGAAGCTGAAAATAGGAGGATCACCATGAGTCTGGGCTGCGTAGTGAGACCCTATATCAAACACATTTTAAAAAATAATTTCAAAAGACTGCAAGAGAGTTTTCTAACACGTTTCTTATTTCAACATTCATTTATTCATTCAATCTATGGGTATATGTTGAGCATCTTCTAGGAGAACTGCTAGCCGTTGACCTAGATCTGGAGATACAGAAACATTCCCAGTATGTGGAACATACGCTCTAGCCCAGTTCCACGTATGCTGGATGCTAAAACAACCTATAAGCAAACACAACCCTCATGTCCACAGATCCAGGGAGCTAGGATATGGGCGAGCGTGGCACACTCTCGACACACTAGAACGAAGGGAAGCCCAAAGCAGGGACTGTGCAGCCAATGCCCGTGCAGCTCATCGCAAGTCCCAGCGCAGACCTGAAGCACCGAGCCAACTGTGTGGCACGGAGGGGACGTTAGCAGTCCCAGACACGCTTAGCGCCTCATGGTTAACTAAACCAGAAGAACAATAACTACCTTGAGGAAGCTATTCCTCCTGCTCATGTACGGACCACAGAAAGCACTCTAAGGTAATCAGAGGATCGAGAAGTTGGACACTGGTGTGACAGTTAATCTTGATTGTCAGCCCAGTTGGCTGGAGAGCCATCTAGAAGATTCATGAAGATTCTGACTCTGGGCCCTCCTCCTCCTTTCTGCTCTTCCCCAGCTCTCTGCTCCCTGGCTGCCATGGGCACATTTCCTTTCCTATTTCTTTTTCCTTTTTTTTCTTTTCTTTTTTTTTTTTTTTTTGTGGAACCAGGGATTGAACTCAGGCCGTTGTGCTTTCCAGGGAAGCACTTATTCCACTGAGCCATTTCCCCGGCCCCTGCCACGGGGTGAGCAGCTATCCTACGCCACGATGTTCCTTGGAGCCAGAAACCGTGGCCTGAACCCTCAGAAGCCGTGAACCCAAATAAACCCTTTCTCCTTTTAAGTTTTGTAAGTCAGCTATTTTGTGCCAGCAACAAAAGGGTGATTAATACAACTGGGGGTGTTGCTGCCCCATCTGCTACCCTGATTGTCCCCTCTCCTTAGGAGTCCCCATGTAGCTATTGCTGCCCCAAGCTCACCCTCAGGAGAAGCTGCTCCCAGCCAGGCATAAACATTGATTTTTCTCCCTAATTTGAACAGGGTCCAGGAGGGCAAAGTTGTGCTGAAACTATGTGGAAATATTTGCCTGGTTTGGGCCAAAGTCAGAACTAACAGAAGGAAATTTCATCTGTGAGGTAACAGGAAGCCTCTGGTTCCTGAGATGACAGCAGTGGAGTAAGCGAGGGGACACTAGCCTGAGCATGGTGTGAAGTCTCTGGCGACAGCCACTCACATCTATATCCCTGTGTACTCAGTCTTTCTTTTTTTTTTTTTTTTTTTTTTTTTGGCAGAACCAGGGATTGAACTCAGGCCCTTGCACTTGCCAGGGAAGTGCTTATTCCACTGAGCCATCTCCCTGGCCCCTATAATTCTTTTTTTTTTTTTTTTTTTTTTTTAGCGGAACCGGGGATTGAACTCAGGCCCTTGTGCTTGCCAGGGAAGCGTTTATTCCACTGAGCCATGTCCCTGGCCCTGTACTCAGTCTTTCATGCTCTGCCTATCGTCCCTAAGATGAGGGACAGAAGTATTTCCTGCTTGCCCCTCGTTCTGAGGGCCTCTCTGAAAAATGGTGGAGCCCACTCCCATTCCTTACCGTGTCTCTGGGGTTGAACCCAAGGCTTAGCTCATGCTAGGCAAGTGCTCTACCGCTAAGCTGCACCCCAGCTCTTCCTTGCTGTGTTTGAAGTTCTCTGATGGAAGAGGATCTCCTGGAGCAGCCTGCCCCGGAAGGGTGAGGTTGTGAGGAGCGCCTGTTTTCCTCTTCAGGTGCAAGAAATGAGCACTCCGGCCAGTCAGAATGCTTCTCAGGGTCACAGGATGCAGCGTCCACTCCTGCCATGTGGCCTTAAGCTTTGTCCTTAAATCTCCATTTCCCAGCACACAGACTAACACAGCAGGCTTGGATAATAGTGAAGATCGCTTACAGTTTTGACTTCCCACCATTTTTATTAGCCGGATGCCTTTATGGGGCCCCAAAAGGTGTGTATGCTGGGGACATAAGCAGGAAAGAGAGCTGGAACAGAGCCCAAGGCCTGTGCCCCAATGGGGTACTGTTTGTGAGAAACTGCAACGAACTGGCCAGAGGGTGGAGCGCTCCATTTAGATGAAAACTCATCCAACTATATGCTGGGTTAATAATCTAACTCAGGGGCCAGGATATAGGTGAGCAGCATAACCACCTACCTGGCAAGTGCAAGGTCCCAAGTCCAATCCCTGGTACCTCAAAAAAAAAAAAAAAATTTTACTCAATAGTACTGTGCAGCACAGTGTGTCACTGAGCAGTTTAGGAAAGTAAGGTGCCCTCAGATATTCATAACCTCTACCAGGGTGAGTGGTTTGCATGTGAACGGTCAGAATCACTTTACTCATCTTCAAGAGGAAATTACTTTGAGCAACACAGTTTCATTTGGGCCAGAAATAGGAAACAATGCAATTGAACAGTCCTCATTAAAATAAACTTTTTGGGGATGACGCTAAAACCTATGGCTTAATGGATTTGGGTACCATGCTGTTGTAGATATTACAAATTATAGCCTGTGTGAAATGATCATATAAAGATGTATCATTTCCCTCCAAACACTCAGTGGCATTAAAGCAGGAGAAAACTCTCAGGGTGAGAGAATATTGTCTCCTTGATTGTTGTTTTCATCCCCAAGTCCTGTGAATACTCCAAGCTAAAGTGTAAAGGATTTGAGACCAAGACCAAAGACTCACTCTGAAGTCAGTGACCCTTGGGGAGATCCGGCCAGCTGATGACATCCTTGGGGCCTGGCCAGCTGGCAGGACAATCAGGCCTTGGCAGCTCCTTCTACAAGAGGCTACTGCGTCCTAGCAGTGCCACAGGACCTGGCTGCAAACCACACAGCCGGTACCATTCATGGCTGCGCTGTAGTGTACATAGCCTCACAGTGTTCAAGGCCTCTGTCAGAGCCACACATCTTCCTGTGTTGTTGTCAGTGGAGCCTTGCTACGTGGCCCAGGATGGCCTTGAGCTATTGGGCTCAAGCAATCCTGTCGCCTTGTCCGTCCCCCCCATTAGCTGGTGAGCTACTATGGAACCTGGAAGAACCATACATCTTAAGCCTTCTCTCAGCCCATCTCACTCTGTCTTGAACTCCCAGTTCCTGCCCTCTTGGACTGTCTTTGGCTGAATTTAACTTACTCTTCACACTCCATTCTTGACACCCTTTCTTGCATTTCCCTCTGGTCCGTCCCCTTTCCTGCAGGGATCCCCAGGGCTTGAAATTGCCTTGTGGCATTTCTGGGTGTTATGATTTATGTATAGGTGTCCCCCCCACCCCAAGACTCACATAGTCATAGGGCAGCTTCTGGTGTTTGTGATTGATTATTGTGGGTGTGGGGGCTGCACCTGCCCTGGGGCAGGTAATTGTTACGGGTTCTCAATATAGAAACCAGACCAGAATCCAATATTAAAATTTATGAGCCTTTATTACTGGGCCTGGGACTGCTTGACATACTCACGCAGGGGAAAACAAATAGCCAGGAGCCTTAGAAATACAGAGGTTTTAAAACTAGAAACCACATCCTGTTTGGCAAACAAATTGGTCATCTAACACAGAACAGCACCTTTAGGGACAGAGTGACTATTACTCAACATACTTTCTTTTTGGGAGCTTTTTTTTTGTATTTTAGGGAAGGGTCTATAGGGTGTTCAGGGTCTTACCACTAGATTGGACTCATAGCGATCTGCCTGTTTACAGCCTCCCAAGAACTGGGATTACAGGCACATGCCACCACACCCAGTCTCATGGGAGCACTGTTTAGTTCCCAATTAACATACATTCACATACCCATGGTCTTGACTATTGCAGAAATGCTTTGCAGTTGATTAACAACACCTTAGTTATTTTGTACAGTTAAAACACTTTGACCTTTACTTTGATCTATTTTGTAAGTCTATTCTGGAAACTCTCTGTCTTTTGATGATTTATCAACAGAACAGCAAGGGTCACAGAAAGTTGAACAAAGTAATTTTTTACATTTAGTAATTTGTAGTGCAGTGTAAGGAGGAGAGAGAGGCTAGCTGGCTGCCTGAGGGGCTGTCCCTCTCTCTTGCTCTCTGCTTTTTGCTGCTGCCATCATGAAAGGCTGGTCTCTGCCATGTGCCGCTCTGCCTTGGAGCCAGCTGAATATGGACTGAAACCTCCACTAACTGTGAGCTAAATAAACGTTTCCGTCCTTCATTTTGGGTGCTGGATATTTGTCCCAGCAATGAGTGAAGATCTTGTAACTGAGACACCAGGGAAGAAGAACTTCATTTCATGGAGATGTGGCTAGAGCAGAGGGACTTCCCCTGCTCGGAAGCAGGGCATTCCTTTAAGGGAAGTGCCTTAGGGTGCAGCAGAACAGGGCCTTGCACCTGCCCCCACTGTTGGCCTCCGACCCTCTCAGAGGTCCATATCCTGTTGGCCCAGCTATGACTGGCCAGATATCAAATGTGGACAGGTGTCAGTGTACACAGGCAACCAGCCCTGGGGGAACACAGAGCCACCTGATTTTCTATTCCTCTTCCTGTTGGCCTCCTTTTTTGGGTCTACAGATACAAATTCTCTGAAGATACCAATTATTTGCAGATAGAAATTCTCACCACTTTATTCCAAATATAGAGCTTCATTCATTCAGCAAGCATTAACTGAGCACCGTGCTGGTGGAGCTATGTTATCAATACTGTTGGATCATGACTGGCGGGGAGATTAGTAAAGCACACTTCTGGACAAGTGTGGGTGGGCCATGGAGGCTCCACCTTGGGGATTCTAGCAGGTCCCAGACCTCACCCTCGGGCACTCTTCCTGTGCTCTCTGCTTCCCAGGGCCTGGAACTGAGCACCCTTTCTCTGCCAGGCCTTTCTGCCATGTCACTTCCACCTTGGAGGCATCCAGAGTGGACTGAATCTCCCTGAAGCCACCAGCCAAATGAAACTCTGCTCCTTTACGTTGAGGATGTCAGGAGTTCTGCTCAGCAATGAAAAGCTGACCAATACAAGCACCAACAATTTGCCAAGCATTTCCTGGGAGTATAGCTGGGGGAAAGATATGCAAATCCCTGCCCTTGTGCAGCTAGGATTCTCACAAAGCAGACTGAAACAAGATAAAGGATTAGTATGGAAGATGGTGACAAGATCTCCCTCTTTCTGTCTCTGTCTCTCTGACTCTGTGTCTCTGTTTCTGTCTCTTTCTCTGTCTCTCTCACCTCTCTCCTCTCCCTTCCCTCTCCCTTTTCCCCTTTGCTCCTCCCCCCTTCATAGGTCAAGAGGAAAGGAAATTGCCAGAGATGAAGGAAGTGCAGCTTTGAACAAAGGCTTAAGGGAGCTGGAGTAGCAAGCCCTGCAGTTACCTGGGCAACATGACTGGACTGAATATTGTAGGACCTGTTTATACAGTTTTTATAAGAAACAGAATATAGAGAGCTGAGCATGCAGCCCAGGGGTAGAACACTTGTCTTGCAGGCATGAGTCCCTGGGTTCTATCCCCAGTATTGCAAATAATGACAACAAGAATATGAAATTATCAATACAAAATGAGATAGAGAGCTCCTGTGAGGAAGGACTGCAAACTTATACCCCACCAGCTTACTGATGCCTCCGCCTCTGCGGGAAGAAACACGTTGTCTATGTAAAGAACCTCAAGGCAGGGGGAGGCGACATCAGAAATGGACGTCGAGTTGGGCTTCTTCTCTGGCTGAAATGGGAGCCACTGGCAGCTCGTGATCAGAGGAGTAATGTGATCCACTGGATGTGGGAAGGCTCCCTCTGGTTGCTATTCTGAGAACAGATGGGTAGGTCAGAGATGAAAGGCAGCAGGAGAGCAGCTAGGAGCCAGAGGAATAACCTGAGAGAGATGGGCATGACTGGGGTGGCAGC
>PVKA01004852.1:0-46581 GCA_004027165.1 Ctenomys sociabilis
CACACACACACACACACACACACACACACACACCAACGTGATTTATGTTGCCTCCTGAAATCGTTACACATCAAATGCTAAAAATCTCTGAAATCTCAGGCTGACAATGACAAATGCTGACCTTGCTCTTGTGTCATTTTCCACTGGCAGCAGCTGATGAGCAGTCACTGCTTCCAAATAATGCCACATCCAGGTGTGAACTGAAGGCTGGCGCCTCTGCACCTCCCCAGGGAGCAGGCTTTGTGCGAGCAGACAACACTCAGTCTGTGCACTTTGCTGTGTACATTTAGAGAACTGGTCTTCCAGAAGCTGCTGCCGAGTGGGGGGGCAGGACCTTCCTGAGGGACCCAGCTGGCTCAACTCCAGCTGGTGAGGACAGATCTGGAGGGCTTTGTACCAAGGGGATCTGGGCCCCTGATCCACCTTTGTTCTGGGCAGAGCTGGCCACATGAAGAAACCTAGCCTCTGGTCTGCAGTGACGATGTGGATCTGCAAACTGCTCCCAATCTGGAGATGGGGTCGCCCCAAAGGGATATCAGGGACTGCTTCTGATTCATTCTTAAAGCCCTAGTGAAGGAAGCAAGCGTCAGGCTTTCTTTTTAATGCTTCAAGTGCTTAGCTATCCATGAGGTTAAGCAGTCACCATTCCCTAAGGTCTCTTCCACTAAAGCAATGGACTTTTGACCCTGACTACAAAAAAGCATCCCAAGAGCCCACCAGAAAGAGCAGAGGCAGAGAGATCCCTGGGGAGGGCCTGGCATTGCCTTTATAATGCAGCTAGGTTTGAGAATGGCTAAAGAAATGCAAAGGCAGAAAATGACTTTAACTGGGGACATACTCTTCCAGCTCAAAGCTCTGCACTCTGTCAGGCCAGGCCAAGCCAGAAGAAGGTAGGTCCAGGGCTTTTGAGATGCTACACAGACTCTGATAGATTGTCTCAGTTACTTTTCTCTTGCTGGAACAAAATATCTGATACCCAAAATTAAGGATGGAGAGGTTTACTTAGGTCACAGTTTGTGGACGTTTCTGTCCATAATCAACTGGCTCCAAGGCAGAGTGGCACACGGCAGCAGGCAGCTGTTCATGGGGGCAGAGGACAGCAAAAACAGCAAGAGAGAGAGACAACCCTTTCTGGCCCTTATAGTGTATCGCGCCTACCAGGACTAGGGCTGTGCCAATCCAATCAGCGGACTGATCCAGCAATCCCGCACACTTACGCCCAGCATCTTAATCGCAGCACTAAGCATACTCCAGATTTAGCCACCTCCAAATATGAACCCGACTACCCTACTATATTAACAGGCTATCCAGGTGGGCAGAGCACTCACACCCATAATCCCAGCAGTGGATCATGAATTAATCACAAACTCCAGAGGCTGCCCCATGACTGCAGGAGGCTTTGGGGGACAGCTAGACACAGACCATAACATAGACCATGTCTGCAATGGTCATACCCCACTCATTTTTTTTCACTCAGTGTCGAAATTTTGCTGAGCATCTACTACATGTAGGCACCTCTGGGAATCCAGAGCTAAGAGGTCCCTGCCTCCTGGGCTGTGTTAAGAACTTTGCATTCTCTCGTTTGCTTCCCACCACCAATCTGTGAGGTAGGAGTTATTATGCCTATTTTATAGAGGAGGAAACTGAGGCCCAGAAACAGGAAGCAATTTGATCAAGGGCAGCGTTTGATTTGTTTGACTTGTTCTGATGCTGAAGCCAAAACCGGGGAGGAAACAGGCAGGGAAATGAATTATGGAGCAGAGGTAATAGTCAAAATAACCGCTACTGAATAACGCTGTCTCAAAATAAAGTTCTTAATGACAATGCTTTAAACAGAAGAAGAAGAAAAATCAAATAATTCAGAATTTCTGATGACATTTCAGGATGAAGCTTTAAAGGCTTCTAATAAGTAATGAATGTCACGAAGAGGACACGGCAGAGTGGCTGAATCACAGGCTCAAGGTGCCAAGAGCAGGCTGCAAAAAAAGGACACTTGACAGTGAGCTTGCTGGCTGTTAGCAACACCTGCAAATCTTTCTAGATCAGCAGATTTCCTAGACAGCTGCGACCCATTCTGGGGAGCCTGTCAGCCACCAATTAATTCCCAATCAATAAGCAGCCAAATGGTGGCGAATAAACCGGGTTGGACCTCCAAGGCCTGTGGGTCTGAGGTTGAGGGCTAGCCCTTTCCTGGCAGGGTTCAAACCACAGGGTGGGTAGGAGGATGCAGGTGGGACCGCCAGGTGGGGAGGACAGAAGCAGGCCTGCTAGGGCATGAACGGCCTGCTCCCCAAGGCTCCCGAGTCAGGGGCTTGGTGCTCAGGGCGGCGTTTATGGAAGGGTGGGATGCTATGAGGTGGGGTGTCGTAGTGGCCTTAAGGTTTTGGGAGCAATGTTCTGGAAGGGCATAGTGTGCCCACTATCTGGCAGACAGAGAAGGTTTTCAATTCAGTTGCGTGGTACAGGACATTTATGGCTCATGGGACAGCTTTGCAAGGAGGGTCATGGGCACACGGATGGAGGACAGTAACGAGCTATTTGTTCTATTCTGTTCACAAAATGCAGGTTAGACAGCAAGAAACAGGCTTCTCTCAGTATGCGTTCTCTGAAGCTCTGCTGTGGCTTCCAAGGATTGGACAAATGCAGGTGAGCACCGGGGGCCCTGTTTAGAAATTCGGGGAAGATGCCTCAATGAAAAGGAATCTGTAGTGCCGAGAACCCTGTGAGGAGGGCACATGGGTCTGCTTAACCCTTTGGGCCTCAGTTTCACCTTGGGGACCCTGAAGGAGGGCGGCTGGAGTCACTTCTGGCTTTTGTGTACCTGGTATCTAAATGATGTGACATTTCAAGGGTTAAAATCTGGACTCCACGCTGATGGACACCCTAAAAGCTGCCGGGGCCATGAAGCAATATTCTGAATCAGCCCATCCCCTTGCAGAAGAAGGACCGTGGCTACGAAAGGTCAACTCAGCGCCTGAGACTGTTCCAGCTCCCCAGTACCTGCACCATCTTAGGCAGGCACAACTCCAGCCAGTTCTGGAGTCCCGGCACACTGGGAGGTAAGGCAGGAGGACTGAATGTTTGAGCCCAGCCTGGATAGCTTAGTGAGACCACGTATCAAGAAAAAAAATTTAAATGGCTAGGGATGAAAGTCAAAAGGAAGATTCTGGGTTTGATTCCTAGTACCGAAAAACAATGAATTAGCAAAATGTGTGTCCTTGGGCCCATTTTCTAGTCCTGCCTGCTTCTTGTCAGTCTTTGGTGACACTTGTACCTTATTTATTCTGTAAAGAAATGTGCTAGAGAGGCCTCCAAGGTGGGAAGGAAAAAGGTCACTGACCACAGAATCACATGAAAGTGCATGGGGCTGTTTTGCTCCTTTTGCCTGGGTTCAAGAAATGGCACAGAACACGGCAAAAGAAGCATGTGGTACAACGAGCAGTCGAGGGTGGAACGCAGGCTGGCCCACAGAACCACGCCAGATGCGCCTTGCTAATAAGATTGGGAGCTTGACAGCAGGGTCTACATTTATGACAACTTCACAGACGGATCCAGAAATGGAGCCAGGTATCAGAGAGAAGCCGTGGTGTCCCAGGGGAAGGAGGGGTTCTTTTAACAAAGGAGCCACAGACCCAGCAAGATCTGGGTGAAGGGGAGACACCCCCATGGTAGCCTAGGAAAGGTCCTCTCCTACAGCAAGCAGATGTTAGCAAGGGCTCCATCAGGCGTGCACAGGGGGTTTGCTCTCAACTCCCGGTAAGCTGTGGTAACCTTCGCTTCTCTGGTGCTCTAGACAGCAATGCTGTGTGGCATTTACTCACTAGTGGAATTGAGATTCAAATAACATTTATTGTGGGTCAACTCCATGGCGGAAGGCCCTGCGCTTGGCAGCGAGGCCCAGTGTTGACAACAGAGTGCTTCAAACCTCTTAAGATGCAGTGGACGAACCCCTCCCTACTCTACTCTCCCTCCCACGACCCTAAGCTACAAGTGTCACCTCCCCCATGAAGGGGATCCTGAGGCTGGAGCGTGGAAATAACAAGCTACAAACACACAGCAAGTGGCGGAGTCAGGACTGGGTCAAGTGAGCAGGACCCTAATACCTTTATTCAGAAACCCTAACCATCCCAGCCCACCTCTGTCCAAAAGACTGTCAGACTATGCCTTAGCTGAAAAGCTCCTTGTGCTACTTTGTCAAAAGACCCTAAGGCCACTCCTGATGAGATGATGTTTTAGGGGCACTTAGTGTGGCACATACAGTTTCACAAAAGTCATCCATTAACACAAAAAGATGCAAAGCAAAATCAGCAATGGGAGAAAGGGGGTGGGGTGAAGTCAGGAGACAAAACCGCACCTATGGCCTAGAACCCTTTCCTACTGGAATCCTGAGAGACGCTCTTAGCAGTGATGGTGACATTACCTGGGTGCTTATCAGGAAAGCTCATTTTAGACTCATGGTTTATCTGTGGTCGCACAGGCACCCTCTGGCTGGTCTGTGCCATATGTGTTCAGCACGAAGCACAACACGTGTACACACAGGTAAAGCATCAGGTAGGCTGGTGGGGCCCTCCCAAAGCCAGGTGCCAGATGCCAGCCAGGGCTAAGACGGAGCAGTCCCGGGCCTGGCAGGAGCTTTCTTCTGCATACCCACCTGCTCTCAAGACAGCTGGGCGGCACAAAGGAGACTGGACAAGATAGAACCCTCTCTGATGACTGTCAAGTTTATGAGACAGATGGTGCTGGGCATATGTGGAGATAATAGAGAGGAAGTCGATGGAGACAAGGGAAGGATCAGTGATTTCACTATAAAAGGAGTTTGGGAGAATAAAAAGACACTGGTACCAGTAGCAAAGGACTTAGTTTGGTTTGACCTAAGATCCATCCTACCTGCAATGTGCGCTGTGACCTTGTTTGTCCTTAAACCTCTGGTTCTCTCCTCTGTATCATGAAGTGAGAAAGCTGAACCAGATAACCTCAAGGTTTCTGTCTGCCAGCGTCTGGTTTCATGATCTCCCAGAGACTTCCTTCAAACAGGGAGATCCCCTGTGCACTCAAGAGTGTGATATGAGCACACTCAGCCACCAGGAGCACACGAATCACTAGGCAGAGGCATCTGTAGAGCCCTATGCTAAGGGGCTGGGGGCTGGGAGAAGAATGCTGCTCTGCCAGGTGGCCCACTGGGACGTGTGGCTTGCTGAGGGTGAGGGGTGCATTTTGCAGGTTTGTCATTCCTTGCTTCTCCTAGTGCATACCCTGCATGGAGACCTGGAAAATCTGGTCTGCAGAGACAGGTGGAGGCAAGAGAAAGCTCTGCAGACTCTTTGGGATTGCATTGTGTGGAGTCACCCACTTGCAGGCATTGGGGTCGAGCCTAAGAAGCCATGGGGTACCCCCAGATTTTCAGTCCAGCCTTCCCTTGTGGTGGCATGGAGCAGACGACAGTGCCTAGTGGCTGGAGGAGGGAATGTGGATTTTCCTTCCTGTTACTTTACTGACTGTAAAGTTCACCCAGCTGTGTCCACATTAATGCCAGAGTCTCTCTTATAGACATTCGCTGAGCGCTGGCCCGAAACTGGGTTAGTGATTTTTTTTAGCAGTGAATATTTGTTAAAGTCCATGGAGGAGGTGGAAGGTTACAAACAAGTAGGGCATGGACTGGTATAATGGCAGGTAGCTGAGTATGCTGGAAAGAACACTGGAGTTCCTATGCCCAGCCCTGTCACTGGCTCTGTGGACCTCGACAAGAAATGCAGCTGCTGTTTCCTCATCTGTAAAATGACTTTGGGGTCTGAGAGAATGTATATAAAGGGCTGAGCCACATGGTTGGAAGGGCTTCTGTCCAGCATTTTCCATCGGTAGCGTCACCGGAGGTCGAGAAATGGCAGCAACCACATCCACCATATACAAAAGGGCTAGGTTGCTGTGGGTGGCATTCCTGTGCAGGGAGTGCCCTTTGGATCACGTTGGCAGAGTGATGAAATTGTTCTCAGATGTGACAGTGGGTTGGTGAAAGGGGCCACATGAATCAGAATTTGCATTGGGAAACTTCTGCCCGGCTGGCAGTGGGGAGATCATTCTAGAAGAAATAAAAGTGTCACCGAAAGATGGGAAACTGAGGAAGGAATATAAGCCAGAGAAGAGATGCTGTTGGCAAGGAGGACATTTTGGTTTTGTGGAAGAAGAGCCAGTCAGTCAGATGGGCTTTGAGGAGAATGGACTGGTGGCCGGGAGGCCACGAGGTGGGAAGCCTCCCTGGAAAGCCACCTTGAGGTAGGAGTGAAGCCCTGGACTGGGCCACAGTCATTCAGCTTCATAGGGGATCTGCAGAGGGAGCCAGCATGGCTCCTCACTTAGCAAATAACAATTTCAGGATGGGGAGGCCTGGTGCCCAAGACAGACACAGCCATCAGGAGGAGCAAGGTTCTTCCACACACCCAGGTAAAAACACCCACCTGCACGCTGCGGCTAGTTCAGGAAAGGATGGAAACCCAGTTCCTGCCTTGCTGCCTCCTCCCTCTCCCACCGCCCAGCCTGCCCATGTGGAGCTCTGCAAGGCAGGCGTCACAGGGAAAGGGGTGCAGGGCTTCCGACTTGCTCTGTGCTAGACGTCTGCACTCCTAGGCATCCCGGGCCAATGGCTTATTTCCCAATTATGGCAGGAGATGGATGGGAAGACAATGATAACTGCGAGCCATGGACCCCATCCACAGGTACAGAAGCACAGATGGGCTTGGGCATTTTTAACAAGAAGTAAACAGAGGCAGGGATCAAATTCAAACTCCTTCTTGTCCTCATTTCTCACCAACTGGGGACATGGTTCTGCGAGTTCAGCATCTCAGCCACAGTAGGGGCCTCTTGAGTCATTCGTCTACCTAGAGCCTTCCAAATGGGGTCATTTTGTGTTAGTCTTTCTCCTGATTGTATGGCTACTATTTTCTTTCCTCTCGTTTGCAGCCAACTGAACTTTATAAAGGTCAGGGCAGTCTTTGCCTTGGCTGAAAGCTATTGCCCCACTCATCTCACAGTTTCATAGCTTTGAGTAGAGAGATTCCACCCTTCATCTTCAGATTCTGCCCACCGTGCACAAAGGTTACATTCCCTGCCTCTCCAAATGGAGTTACAACTCAACAGAACTCACACTGTGGATCTTGTGACGCTGTTATCCACACCCCCCTTTCCCTTTATGGTGCCAGTGTAGCACACAGGCCCTGGCCACAGACGGTACCAACAACCTGGTACAGACAAGCAGACTCAAAGGGGCCGCACTTGGCTGAGCTTGCATGTCTCACTGACCTTCCCTACCCCTGCTGAAGCAGAGAGCACCACACACCAAGACATGAGCTTCACAATGAAATGTTACTTCATTGCAGGTTCTGTTTAGATTCTCCGGATTCCACACTGTAGTCAGACCTCTTCACAGGTGGGACAACACCTCATTAGGTCCTTGTCTTTCATGACAGTGATACTTTTGAAAAGAATGGTCTTTTTAAAAAAATTTATTTTAAATTGAAAAGAGCAAACACGAAGTAACAGAAACAAAGACAAAAACTAAACAACACAAAAATAAGAACAATACAGAATTCCAAAACAAGATGATAGGAAATTAACAATGGTTAATTGTTGTATTACATATTATTATCCTCAAATAGTTGCAAAGATTACCAGATATAGGCATGCAAGGTGATCAGACAAACATTAAATGCTCCTTTCAATAAACCAATAGAAATTAGTACTACAATTATCTTAGCTATCATATATATAAATAGCGATATATACATATTTTTTTCCTGTTCCTTTTTTAATCCTTTCTCTCATCCCAGCTGTTCTTTCCTTTTCAGCAATGTCTCTCCCTTTTGCAGTATCTACAGTACCCTTCAGATTTTATTTACTCTTTCAGGCTCTTAACACTAGGGAGATAATACTATGTTTACACATGTGGGTCTGATTTATTTCACTTATGAATATGGTCTCTTGTTGCATCTTTTACTTGTGAACATGTTTTGTTTACCTTTCTTTATAGCTGAGTAACCCTTCATTGCATAAAAATATTACATCTTTTTTATTCATTCCTCAATTGATGGGCATCTGGGTTCTTTTCCAGACTTAGCAACTATAAATTACACTGCTGTATATATGGATGCACATATATCACTGCATATGAGATTTTCAGTTCTTCTGGAGAAATATCCAGGCAGGGAATGGAAAAGCTGGGTTGAATGGGACCTATAATCCTAGATTTCTGAGGATTATCCACACTTTTATACCAGTCTAACCTCCCACCAACAGTAGAGAAGGGTTCCCTTTTCCCCACAGATTCCCAGCACTTGTTAATTGGTTGATTTCTTGATGATAGCCATTCTTTCTGGGGTGAGATGGAATACCAGTGTTGGTTTTGCATTTCTTGAATGACTAATGGTATTGAACATTTTAAAAATATATTTATTTGCCACTCAATTTCTTCATTTAAGAAGTGTATACTGATCTCAGGTGTCCATTGTTGGATTAGGTCTTTGAAGTTTGGGGACCTGCTTTAAAAAATTCTTTATAAGGTCTAAATAGAAGTCCTCTGTCTGAGGGACAGGTGGCTAATTTTTTCCCCAGTTTGTGGGTTTTTTTTTTTCACTATACACTTTGTTTGCATATCTGTTGATGTACAAATCTTTTCAATAAGATGAGATCTTAAGTTGGTTATTTGTAGTATTTCCCAAACAGTTTGGTTTTTATTCATGAACTCTCTGCCTATCCTGAGATCTTTGGAATTTCTACCTACTTTTTCCTCCAGTAGATTTAGTGTTTCTATTTTAGTATTTAGCTCTTCGATCCATTTTAATGTTAGTTTGTGCATGGTGATAGACATGGATCTAGTTTTTAGTCTTCAGGATATAGAAAGCCAGTTTTTTTAGCACCATTTATTAAAGAAGTTATTTTTCTTCCAGTAAAGATATTTGGCCCCTTTGTCAAAGATAAGGTGGCCAAGTGTGTTTGTGGTTGTGTCTACATCTTTTATTCTGTTCCAATAATCCTCAGATCTGTTTATTTTTAACAGAACTATGCTGATTTTTATCACAGTAGCTTTGCAATATAATTTTGAGGCAGGGATTATGATGCCTCCTGCCTGGTCATTGTTGCCCAGGATTATTTTTGTTATTATGGATTGCTTCTGGTTTCCAGATAAGATTTAGGAATGTTTTCTATAGTTCTATGAGGTATACTAATGGTACTTTGATTGGAACTGCATTCACTGAATCTATATAACAGTTTTGGGAGTGTGGCCTCTTGTCACAATGTCGGTTCTTCCTATCTATGAGCAAGGAATATCTTTCTATTTTCTGAAATAGTCTTCCATCTCTTTTTCTTAGACTACTGTAATTTTCAAACCTTTTACTTCTTTTGTTAGATTGATTACTAAGTATTTGGATTTTTTTGGATGCTATTGTGAAAGGAGTGGTTTCCCTAATTTCTCTCTCAATTAATTTACTGTTTGTGTATAAGAATACTATTGATTTTTGAGTTCTGACTTTGTATCCAGCTACACTGTTGAATTTGGTTATTAATTCCAGGAGTCTTTTTGGGGGGGCAGAACCTGGGCTTGAACTTAGACCCTTGTACTTGACAGGGAGGCACTTATTCTACTGAGCCATCTCCCCAGCCCCAATTCTAGGAGTCTTTTGGTAGAGTTTTTGAAGTCTTCCAAATAGAGTATCATGTCATATGCAAATAATGATAATTTCACTTCTTCCTTTCTTATCCTTATTTATTTCCTTCTATTGTCTAATTGCTCTGACTGATGTTTCCAGAACCATGTTTAATAGAAGTGGTTATAGTGGACATCCTTATCTTGTCCCTGATTTAAAGTGAAAGCTTCAGTTTTTGTCCATTTGGTATGATGCTGGCCATTGGTTTGTCATAGATGGCTTTTATCAGATTGAGGTAAAGTCCATTTATTCTGATTTTCTGTAGGTTTTTTTTTTATCATGAATGAGTGTTGGACTTTATCAAAAGCTTTTTCTGTGTGATTGGGATGACCATATGATTCTTGTCTTTGGCTCTGTTGAAGTGGTGTGTCACATTTATGGATTTGCATGATGAACTATTCCTACATCCCTGGGAGAAACCCCACTTGGTCCTGGTGTATAATCTGCTTGATGATTTGCTGTATTCCATTAGCTAATATTTTATTGAGAAGTTTTACATCTATGTTCATAAGGGAGACTGGCTTGTAGCTCTCTTTTTTGGTTGGGTCTTTCTCTGGTTTTGGTATCAGGGTAATAATTCCCTCTAGAAATGAGTTAGAGAGAATTGCTTCCTTTTTTACTTCATTAAAGTGTCTGAGAAGAATTAGCACTAAATCTTCCCTAAATTTCTTGTAGAAGTCAGTTGTGAATCCATTAGGACCTGGGCTTTTCTTCAATGGCTTTTATTATTTTCAATTTCATTTACTGATATTGGGTTATTCAGGATTTTAAAATCTTCTTTATTTAGTTTTGGTGATTCATATGTCTTTAAGAATCTGTCCCTTTCTTCTGTGATTTTCATCCCACAAGAGTAAAGACTTTTGAAGCGTTAATGATCTCCTGAATTTCTACAAGATCTGTTGTGATCGCACACTTGAAAAGAACAGCCTTTGTTTGGTGGATGGCCCTCCAGTTGTGGTTTGTCTGAAGTTCGTGTATTTTATGCAAGAATATTCCAGAAGCAAGTGCCTGTCTAAGCACATCAAACTGAAGGGTATGTGTTGTCAGTCTGTCTCATTAATGGTGACGTTAACCTCGATGACCTTATTAAAGTGATATTTTCAGCCGGGCGTGGTGGCGCATGCCTGTAATCCTAGCACTTGGGAGGCTGAGGCAGGGGGATTGTTGTGAGTTCGAGACCAGCCTGAGCTACAAAGTGAGCTTAAGGCCAGCCTGGACTGCACAGTGAGACCCTGTCTCAAAAAGACAAAAAAAAATAAAAAATAAAAAAATAAAGTGATATTTTCTAGGCCACAGAACTGTAAAGTTTCTGTCCTTCCTTTTCTAATTAATAAATACCTTGAGGAAGAGCCAAAATGTTCTTAGACTTAATTAAATGATCTTAGACTTAATTATTAACATCTTCCTACTAATCTTAGAATTTTTTTATCACTTTTTTAAAAAATATATTTAGTACATGGTCTACAAGGTCTCACTACACTGATTGGACTCATAGTGATCCTCCTGTTTTCAGCCTCTCAAGCATTGGGATTAGAGGCACACACTACCACACCCAATTTCAATCGCCGTCTCAGTGCACCCTGGGGATGAAGCCAGCAGGGCAAACAGGAGATTGAACCCCGGTTTCTGCATTTGCCTAAGCAGGCACTTTAATTTGCTGAGCCATCTGGCCGGCCCTTCTCTCAGCTTTGATGCCATGATCTGGTATCTGGCAGAGATGGGGCATCCGTGGCTGCACGGTTGCTCTATGTCTCTGAGCATCAACCAAAGATTCAGTGTCAAGACTACAAAAAGAAAAAAAATCCTACAATAACCTTAATTGTGGACTTTGGCCTCCAGCATCACAGGACAATAAATTTCCACTGTACTAAGCCACCAAATTTGTAGTAATTTTTGGCAACTCTAAAACCAACATATGATGACAAGCTATGGCAGCTTCTACAAGTATGTAGAGGACAGCTTCATTACACAGTAAAGGTAAACAAATGGTAGCGATTACTTTCATAAAGAGAAAGAGGCATTAGAAACACCCGTGCCATTTGCCGTGTTCCTGGTGACAGCTTAGCCAGGAGCAAAGCCTTGATGCCTGCCACGTAGCAGTTCTTCCCTTCAGCAGATACTGGATCTTAAATGACTGGGAGAAGCTCAAGCGCAGGAAACATGATGCTGATTTTACAGATGAGCAACCTGAGCTGGAACATGATCAGGAGACGGAGCAGGCTGCTGTGTCTGACTACGGATTTGTATCTCTTGGGGTTTCTCCCCAGCTCCCAATCTACTGGCCACCGGCCAAGCATGATGGCTGGAATCGTGCCTTTCTCTAAGTTGATACTTCAGGATGTACGCGTAATCACTTTATGGAAGTGATTAAGTATTAAAACGAGGCATTTCTTTTAAAGGACAGTCAATTTCAATTTCACCAGCAGCTTTAAAAAAAAAAAAAAAAAAAAAGGACAAAATATAGGTGGGGTGTCAAATGCTTATAATCCTAACATTCTGAAAGGCTGGAGCAGGAGGATCATAAGTTCAAGTCCAGCCTGAGCAGCTTAATTTCAAAGATTAAAAAAGGGCTGGTGATGCTGTGAAAAGATGCGAAGGTCTTGGGTTCAATGCTCAGTATCAAGAAGACAAAAAAAAAAAAAAAAAAGGAAGGACCACATGAGAACCTTGGGTGAAGGTTCTCAGGAGAAGCCAGCCTTGCTGACATCTGGATCCTGGATTTCTAACCTGCAGACCCCAGGAAAACAAGTCTCCAGGGCTGAGAACCACCCAAGCAGCGCCTGAGCTGAGACCCTCAACGTGCACACAGGGTCACAGCCCCATTTCCCTCTGCCTGTGGGAAGCCTCATGGCCTTGGCTAGGAAAAACACAAATTTCCAGGCAAAAAATTCTCTTTCTGAGCTGAGAACAGCCGAGCCTGTGAAGAGGGAGAAGGCTTACCCAGCACAGTGGGTAGGAAGAATGGTAACAGTCATAGAAGCCATGCCAGCTTCTGGCTTCTCACTTAAAGAAGACGGAAGGGAGACCAGGCCTGGGCAGGCTAGGACTTTCAGACGGGGAAGCAGGCTGCAGAAGGCAGGGGTGCTGCTGGGCACGGGCTGAGGGAGAAGACCTGGCTCAGATCCTGGTGCTCATTCCTTGTGGGGGTGAAGGGGGGGAGCCAAACGCTTTCTGCCGACACTCAGCTTCCTGGTCCATAAAGCGAAGTGGACGCCGTCTGCCTGTTGGTGGCATCTGCAGTGCTGTGCACTTGGGACAGTGCCCGCTGCTCCATGGGTGTTAGAAAATGTTTCTGTGTGTCTCGATGAAAAGGCTGCCGCTGTTTGGCTCGCTTCTCAGCTGCCCCTGAATCCCATTTCTTCCACTCCTGTAGTGTTCTCTTGGTGACATGGCCTGAAAGCTAGGATTTTCTGTGGCAGCACAGTATTTTAAAGTTTTGATCCCTTCATTTAGAAATCAAGAGTTTTCACAGAGAAATTTCATCCTCTGACTCTTTTTGATAAACTGGGAGACCTGGCAACACAGGAAACGTCCTCCTAATACAGAGCCTGACTGGAGGTGAGTGGGGGCTGGTGCTTTCCAAAGTGCAGGGGTCGCACCTGCATGGGGACCCCCACCTGTACCCCGGGTTCCTGGCTATTTCTTGACATTTGTCTGCTGACTCAGAGTATGGGAAGGAAGTGGCAGGAACTGCGCAGCACGATCAGATGCACCATGGATCAAGTAGCTGAGTCTCACCAGCTGTGACTGAAGGGCTAAGTCGTTCTGAACTTTGGAAGCAGAGACTCAGAGTTCAGGATGAGCTGTGTTGAGGGGACCAGGGTGCGCTACTGAGAATCCCCCTGAAGGTGACACCTACAGCAATTACATGGAGCATGATTAAACCACAAAGAGAAAGTGGAATTACAGTGCAGAAACAGACAGGTGGACATTCTTGTCTTATCTTATTTAATAAGCCCAGTGGGGCTGTCTGAAGCAGGTCCAAACCTAAGTCTATCCTTTTATCCAAGTAAAACCACCAGAGAGCCTACAGTGAAGGAGGAATGGCAGTGTGTGACTCCAGTCAGAGAGTCCCGGACAGAATCCCGCCGGCTTCCGAGCGCAAGGCCCCATGATCCTGGAGGACCAAGCACTGCTGGATGGCTTCTCCCGAAGGTGAAAAGTGAAGTGGGGACTGGGAGTGAGCAACAGCTTCACTTTTCTCAGAAAAAGGGAACACACTAGCACCCTGCACATCCTGAGATTAGGGAACGGTCCCAATTGTATGGCTTTAAAAGAAAAGAAAAGAAAAACACTGATGCTGCAATTCCAAAAAGTAGATCAATACTGTGACTTAAGTGAGAATGTGTTGCCTTCAGAAATGCAGGTGAGGTTTGGGCTGTGCTTCAGCATCCTTTCCACCCAGCAGTTCCACTGATTTCCTATAGCCACAGTGGCTCGGACTGCTCCGGCCGCTACCCTGTCAGGTGAGTGCTCCAGGCAGAACGTGTCTGTCTCCTCCAGGTGGGGGCACCTGGTTCAGTCCACATATCGCCATGGAAACCTCTATTTAAACCCATCCTTTATTCACACCGACCAATGGAAATGCCCTCCTCCGTCTCTATCTCCCTGTGTTCCTCCCCTCTTAAGCTTTCTATTCTGGGCCCCACATCATGGCCTAACAAGTGTGCGCTCCAGTTGATCAGATCTGCTCCAAAAAGCGTGACTGTCGTGGAGATCAAAGGGGGACCTCAGGACGGGGCTGGGTTGTGGATTTCCACTCCGGCAGCTGTCTCCACGTCCTGGGAGGGAAGCATCCGTTCCCACATCCTGCCCAGCCTTCCATGATGCACAGAAAAATCCCATCCCCGCTTTCTCTTTACTTTTATCTCTGCTGTGTGCTCTGGGGAGTTTTTACAAAACAAACGAATGTGAACTTCAAGGTTTGGAGACTGTAAATCACTTCAAACTCTCCCAGGCCTCCAAATGGGACAAACACTCCTCAGTCAAGGACCAGAGAAAAGCCTGACGGGTGATTATTCTTACTAAATAAACACCATCCTGCCTTTGCATAACATCCTGGTCCAGCAGAGTTTTCTACCATCACAATCACTCCCTCCCAGCAGCTCAGAGGGAAAGGGCCAGTACCATGAGCTCATCTCCATCTGGGATGGAGCCATTTGTAAGAAACACAGAAAACACTAAAACTGTTTTCATGCTTGACAGCCATCCAGAATGAAAACTAGCTAGGATTTTATCACATCTCCCTAATTTTTTTTTACACTAATACCTTTCACATAAGAAAGCCTGCCTCCCATACCCTTTGATTTTAAATGATGATTTTTCTCAGCCGTTTTGCAGTCTTAAGGTCTATTTCACATATGCAGATATAGCTTAATCAATGTAGAGTATTGGTTTCCATGTGTTTTTAATGCATACAAATTACACCATTAACAAACTATCAGCCCACACCTTGCTCTTTTGTAAGCCTTCAGCTTTCTTGCTTACTCACAGATACACAGAGATGTGGGATGACTTTGTCACTACAAAGGCAAACATCCTGGATCAGCCCCCTTCCCCACAGGGCAAGGTTTTCTTTGGCATGAGGATCTGTCTTTCTTTGCTTGGCTTTCCCTATCTATAAAGGAAGAGCGGGTGTCTTCACAGGCTTCTGGTTCATCACTGTCCCCTTTTGTCAACCCTTTAGTGTTTGTTAAGAACAAATAAGTCACATTCAGAGGTGACAAGTACAGTTTTCCAAGGCAAAACAAATCACTTGCCTTCTTGTGCTCGTCACTGCTGACTGTTCTTTTCACAGTTGCCAGAGGGAGTATCTACTTTTCCTTCAGCATGGCAAATAGCCCAATAAGAACATGTCATGTTCCAAGGCAGTCCCCAGGATGGTGGGTGTCCCCACTCATCACAGCCTTCAGGGCTGCACCACAAGCAGCAAACAGGCAGCTCTCCATGTGACAATCACAGAGAGGCCTCTTGCTCTGGCTCCCACTGCAGAGGATTCCAGGACAAGAGAGATCACGTCCACAGCTTCCAAATCAGTTCTTCCCAGTGGCCACCCTAGGGGGCACCCAGCTTTTACTCTTCTCTTCTAAGCCAGCGACAACATGAACACTGGAACAAGACTGTGCTAAGCTTGGGACAGTGACCCCCCTCCACATCCAGCTGCCATCCCCAAACTGATGGGGACTGGCCACACTCGTGAGTCATACAGCGCAGGTAAGTGACCTACCCCTCTGAGCCTCAGCCATCTTTTCCGGTAGAAAAAAACATGGTGAGAATTTGAGAAAATATGCACAAAGTAACTGGAAAACAGTAGGCTCTCAGTGCATGGTAATGGACAATGCACTGAGCATCCTTTATAGAAGATCTGCTTTACCAAGGTGCACAGAAGTTAGGAAGTGATCCTAATTATTTGATGGTGAGCAAACTGCCAACAGCACATGTACACAACTTCATGGCGAAGCGGGGATGTCAAGGTGAAGCTGGGGCCCCCAGGGACAAAGTCTCATTAGAGACATTTCTGACTGACTCCACAACCTTGGACACAGGGGTGCTACTGGTACGTAGTGGGGAGAGGTAAGGAGCACTTCCTCACATCCTGGTGTATAACAGAGAGAGCCAGTGCTGAAGGTCACTGACTGACAGAGGGGTTGCAGAACCTGGTGACACGGCACAGGAGAGAGCGGAGCACTCCAGGTCAGGCAGAAACACAAGGGACAGCAGGACTGAAGTGGGCAGCACTTTTCTTGGGATTATAAAAACATCCATCTGGCTTAAGCCAGGGCCACACACCAAGGGATAATAGGTGGGTTGGGATGGGCAGGCAGGGTGTGTAAAAGGTAAGTGGCCAGGGTCTGTTTGGACCATAATCACCCAAGGGGACAGGAGAGGACCTGGACTCCCTGATGACCACAGGACTGTTTTCTAGACAGGATGGACTGTGAGCCAGAGAAAGTTTCCTAGAAAATTTCATCTAAACCAAAGGTGTCAAATCTTCCACCATTAGGAACCCTCTTCATTGTCCACCTATCCAGCACCTCCCACACCCCCACAAGAATCAACTCCCATCATCTAAACCAGAGGCATTTTTCAAGTAAAATGTGCCAGGACAGTCTGGTTGCAACATCTGTTGCCACAATGCAATTATTAAGGACTAATTAATCTGATTCTCATTTTTTATTAATCATAAACAAATGCCACTGCCAATGCCAAGGCTCTGATCCATGCAAGATAACAGGTGCTGGAATGAGGCCAGCCAGAGGCAAAGGGTGGGAGATTTCTAATATGATTATATGAAGTTCTAGGAAAGTGAAGACCCTAATTTGGGAATCTGTGACACGGCCCAATGACTTCAACTTAGGGAAGATGAAAAAGATTCTGAAAATCAACAGCGATCTACCCCTGCCTCTTGTGCCAGCCACCTCGTCAAACACATGAATTCATTTATTGCCCTCAATGACTGGGGAAGGAGGCCCTGTTATCACAGCCATGTTCAGAAAGGGCAGCTTCACTGGATGAAGGCGGGGACAGGATGTAAACCAGTGCTCTCAGAGTCCGCAGCCCACATCACTCACAAAAGTGACAGTGGCAGCTTGCCTTCATCACTCACAGTGGCCAGCTGGGGTCCCAGCCAGCCTCAAACCCGGGCCTCTGATCTTCACCCTCACACCCAGGCAGAGGCTGGGCAAGTACAAGAGACCAAAGGTGGAGGGCTGGATCCCTGAGTTACGGACAGCCCAGTAAATTCCACATTCAAGAGGCGGTCTGTATTTTTTTTTAATTCCCTATTTTCTAACCTTAAATGTAATAGGCACAGCTAAGCTGCAGAAGTGTGGATGCAGACAAAACAGTTCTCCATCACAGAAGCAAATAAATATGTAAATGGTCGCCTCTGCCTCGCTCAGTCTCCCTGCACCTCAGCAGCGGGAAGAGCAGCCTTCAGAGCATTTTTCAAGAAGTGGTTTAAGATTAGGTGGTAGAATTATTATTTATCCATTCAAACTATGAGGCTGGCTAATTAGGTCATAATAGTATCCATTTATCATCTGGATTTAGAGCATACAGTGCATTGATCTACAGGCTGTCCATGGGCACAAGGCGCTTATTAATACCAGCTTAGCTCTGCTGAATCATTCTCATGAACTTCAAACCCTCCTGAAAAACAACCGAAGTGATCCTGGCTGGCTGTGGGGATGGGAGGTCACTGCTATTGCAGTAGTCCCAGGGGGGCTGCTGGACCCAGAGGCCCTGCCCTCTGAACTTTCCCCGGGTCCTTCCCAATTGTCTTGTTGGCAGAGAAGAGATAGGCAAAATGACTCATGGTCATATTCCAAGCTGGGTGGATAAAAACTGTGCTTTCTGGTATTGAGCTGAACCCTGCAATTTCAAAGGTGTTCGGGTGGCTAAAGGAGGTAAGTGTTGCAGCTGAGGCAGCAAAATGCGTGCGTGTGTGTGTGTGTGTGTGTGTGTGTGTGTGTGTGTGAGTACACACATGCCTCATTCACATGGGGATACTGAAATTCATTTCTAGGCTTGTCACAAAGTCCACAGAAGACGGTGCATGTGAAACACCAGGTGCATAGGGTTTGGGGCCCCACTCCATTCTCACAGCCAGGTTACCTGCTCCCTGGAAGACAGCTCCATGCAGGCAAATGAGCCTGTGTCTGGGCACAAAGTTCAGAGAGGATGGATAGGTTGTGGTCGAGTGTAGCTCATCCTGAAGGAACTGCAGCAAGTCCTTGGCTGCCAGTGGACGGTAGGGCTGACCCATGAGATACCTCCGAGGAATGATTCTGTAGCTGTGTACTCTTGGGAAATGCCAGGTACTCTTGCCCCATTTAGAGACGCTCAGGTACCCACAAGGCATGTAGAGTCCGCAGGCTGAGAATTTCATTTCTGTGTGCACAGTGTCTTCCATGCTTCTTCAATCACTTGAAACTAGTTTGGGGCCTGGGCAGAAGAGGACATGAAAACCTTCCCATTTTAAAGACTCAGGGAAATGAAGATGCAGAACGAGGACAAAGGGACAGAAAGTCATTCATTGCCACTTCCACCCCAAAGCTCAAGCTGTACGAGTGGGAAACGCTCCATGACTCCTCATAGAGAAAAGGTAAAATGCCAGCCATGGATTCCACAGGAATCGAGTGGCACAGGCAGGCATGTCCAGGCACAAGTCTCTAGACATTTCCCTTGACTTTTTGGCTTTGCCTGAAAACAGGTAGGGGCTAAGATGAGCTGTGGCAGAACGTGGTGCTGATTAAACCTGGAGTGAAAAGGACTTGTGTACAAAAGCAGAGGCTGCCTCTCGGGGGTAAGGGAAGACGGCAGCTTGGGTGTCCCAACTGTGTACCACATCACCCCCAGTATCAGCATGTGTCCCTAAGAAGTGAGGACAGCACCACAGGCAGAGAGATGGGGAGGGAGGAAAATGGAGAAGAGGATGCTGAGTGCGGAGCACTGGGACACAGGAAGACAGCAAAGAGAAAGACCTAGGGACCACGGACAGGGAGAACCAGAAGCGGTGCTAGTGGATCCAGCAATTAGCCTCCTCCCAGCTGGGCAGATTGTGCCTCTTGCGGACCCAGAAAATCCTGGACACCCACCACCATCTCTCCACTCCCGAGCTGTTCTCACACTGCAGAGCAAAGAACGTCTCTTACAGCAGGAGAGCAGGTTCCTGGAAGCAGATTAAGAACATAGGAGGTTAAAATCCCTCCCTCCTTCAAACATGTAGCCCATTGCTGGGCAATCCTAGAAGCCCCCTTTAGCCAAGTGTCTTTAAGAGGTGTGATCAAAAATACAGTGAATGCTGCTCCCAAATACCATCCAACAGAAAGACAGGCTCATAAAAATATCACGTTATGTCTTCATCCACTTTATTCACTGTATCTGACACCGTGGGACTCTTGGCTCTGCCCTGAAGTCAAAATGACTATGAAAGGTTAAATATTTTGAATTGCTTCAGGACAATGCAGCAGCCACAACAGTGCCATGAAAGACTGTCATGACAGAGGCCTTCCGGAACTGCTTCAGACAGTGCCAAGAACGATGATGGACTAAGTGTGCTCAGAGCAAGGGGTGGGGATTATTCCAAGGGGGCATTAAAGACTCTGTATCTTTTGTTTTCTAAATGTATTTTAGGACAGCGTCTACAGGGTCTCACTCCACAGACTGGACGCCCCCTGTTTTCAGCTGCCCAAGCGCTGGGATTACAGGCATGTGCCACCACTCCCAGTCTTAGTTGCTTATCTCAGCATGCCCCGGGGTGGGGCCAACACAGCACGCCTGGGATTGAACCCTGGTCCTGCACCTGCACCTGCCTAAGCAGGCGCTTCAATCCTCTGAGCTATCTGGCCAGCCCTATAAAACTCTGTATCTTTAACTGTTACGCATTTTAACAATTTAAATACTGTAGTTTTCACTCCCCCTGAGTAACTGTCATGGAATAAGTCCAAGAAGGAACACATGACTCCCCAGCTCAGGGAGGTTGCCAGCAGAAGCTCCTCACCCTCAGCTGGAGGAAGAACTGAGCTTCTAGCTGTAAAAATACCATTGCTGCTTCATCTATGATACAGGGCAGAAGCGTGAAGAGAGCCCCAGAGCTGTGCTAGCTCACTCCTACAGCACTGTGGAAATAATATGCAAAATTCCCTCTCAGCGCTTTCTCCTTTGGATTAAGAAATCACTTCCCTCAGACATGCAAATAGAACAGAGCCCCTGGAGTGAGGATCTGTGATTGAGCAACCTGGGACATGATGGGAAAAGCAGGATTAGGGGAACTGGGCTTTTACAGGAACTGATGAAAGCACTCGTTAACAGCATTAGTTTACTTAATGACAACACATGCTGCATGTTAAGGAGACTATCAGTGACACCTTACACATCTTAAATTGCAGTAAGGAGAGCTGTAGAGTGCTTTGCAATTGATTATCTCCTGCTCACTGGAAATGTCTCAGGACCTCCTCTCACTGGTTCCACAAGATGCTGAGATCACCATTTTGGCTGGTAGGAAGTTAAGTGCAGGCTTTGTGACCTTCAGCAAATTCTATAATCATTCTGTGCCTCCGCTTCCTTATCTGTAAAATGGAGACATGGCACCAATTACTCCTTTGGGGCTGTTACATGGATTTAAAAATCTAAACTGTAAAGCAACTAGCCAGGGTTGGATGCACAGTCAGTGCCAATGTAATGGCTTAGGGAAAATGTCTTACTATTCTTTTGGTATGACATCACCCTTTCACAATGGGGATTTGTGTCAAGAAGTGCGCTCTGCTGAGCAATCTGACAGTGCGAACATCTGGGGAGCACTTATGCACACCCAGGTGTTATGGCCCATGACATGACTGGATTACTGGGGAGAGAGGTGACACAGCCGAGCATTGCTGGGGCATGAAGCATAGAAGGGGACGCTCAATCAGCACAATCCAGATGTGCAATATACAGGAGATGGAGGCAGCTGCTGTGGACCCCAAAGCACACTTGTGCAGGGTAAACTTTGTGAAAGGATGGAGAGCACTCTAAAATAACAATAGAAACATAGCACAGTAAACACAGAACCAGCAACAGAGCTGTGTGTTACCACGAGTGAGCATTAGGTGCTGGACATAATGCTGTGTTATGGCTCTGGACAATGCCCAGTGCTCTGGGACTGTCTACACCCGCATTACCAAACATACACGGATCACAATGCACTTTGCCCAGACAGGCTGGCCATGATGTCAGCAGGTGACAGGCATTTTTCCAGCTCCTTTATTATCTCCCAGGACCATGCTGTACTCAAATGCCTTGACACACACAGCGATACTCCAGCCACCAGCCACACACCCACAAAGGACGTCTTGGTGCACCCCACCCCCATACTCCTCCCACACACTTTTTCTCTTTCTCTCACACAAAAACTGGCTAGTGAGTCACATCTTCCGAAAGAGAGTGGATTTGCCGAAGGAGCCTCTTAATGCAGCCTTCTTTATTTTCTGTCTTCAGCTCTCCCTTACAAATAGGTTCACCAAATTGATGCTTAATAGCATAACATCGGGTTCATGCTAATCTCACCGTTTGCGATTCAAAGGGACAAACTGTTCTGACTGTTAATGAAATAAGTTTCAGTTGCAAATTTCCATGGGATTAGAGTGAGAAAAAAAAAGTCCTGCTGATCTAAAATGATAAACATCTCCCTAGAGCTCTTTTGAAGCCCTCAGGGGTTTACAGAGCCACCACCCCAAATGGGAAATCCAATAGCCTGAGCCAGCCAGAACAAGGGCCTACAGACACTAGATGGCGCTAGAACACACTGCAAACAAAGACCACCCAATCCCGCAGCCTTCAGGCTCAGCCCTCCCAGGGGACCCGGGTGGGTTCCATGAGGCCAGATGTCTGTACGCACCGTTTACACTGGGATAAACAGTCAAAATGCCACAGCTGTGCACAGCAGTCGAGGAACCTCTTTTGTTCTTATATGCTTGTTTTGATCTTGTTGGACAAAAAACACCCAGGCATCTTTTTTTTTTTGGATTTCCAAATGCAAATTACCCGAAAACTGGATGGCATGCTGATTTTATATGATGTCCATTATACTGTAATTTTTGAAAAGGAGCAAAGTGTCCCCAATAATAGGAACCATGTTTTTATGAGGAAATAAGCACAAACATGCTATCAAGGACCATCTCATGCCCATTTTAATATCTTGTAGACCCAGAGCAGCCAGAAGTAGGCATGTGACAAACCGGCTGATTTCAGGCACTGCTAGGCAACTCACAGCTATTCACTGGGCAAACCTCACCTCCTGGAAATACTGGCTCTGCTTTCTTTGAGAAGGCGGCTGTAACACGGAAGTGTCCAGTGCTGCACACATGCTGGTCTCAGGGCCCGAGCTCTCACTTTCTGCATTCACCTGTGCAGAGGACATCTCCACGCCACCGTGGAGGCTGGCTGTGGAGGCAGCCGGGGGAGGCAGGATGGGCTGGAATCTCGGGGGTGGAGAGACGAGCACGATGGGAGCGAGGTCATGGGCGCTGGGCCTGGACAAGACATGGAGGAACCTGGGGCTGGATTCCAGAACCTGGAATCCACAGTGGCACAGGTACAGGGGACCTGCAGAGGAAACAGTGGAGCAGCCCGGGCCTAGGCTGCAAGCCTCGCTGGCCTAGGGATGACACGGGATGGCTTGTCACAGTTCTGCTCGGACGTCTGCTTCTCAAAATTGCCTGTGCTTTGGGATGGCGGTGACTGTTGGGGTTCCCCTTTCTGTGCGTGGGTTTCACCCCTTTGCCGTCTTCCTTCCCCTCATGTCCTCACACATCCTAGTCCCTCTGCTTGGCAAGCTTCACACCCCTTCCTCCATAAAGTCACTTTCTTTCCCTGGTGTCCACACAAATGACCACACTTGAGACTCCCTGTCCACACAGCCTGTCTGTACTCCACAGTGAACAATAAAACTTCAGGATGTCAGCTGATAAATGTCAGCCATGACTGTTATTAATCACTTAACACACAAGAACTGAGCACCTCCCTGGCTGGCTGTGGTTCTGCTCCTGGGGCTGAGGATCCACACCGGTGAACCACACGCAAACTAGGACGCTCCCTGCTGCAGCTGGCCAGAGGCCATCAGAGAGGACCTCACTGGGCAGCAGGCAATGAGGGGGAGCTGGAGGTGCGGAAGCCACCAGGCAGGTCTAGGCCGAGCAAGGAGGCTCAGGTGGTGGTCCTGCCCACACGGGCCTCTCTGCATCATCTGAACTGGTCACCTTTAGGCCCACGTCTGCCCTACAGGGTGGACAGGCTCTCTGCAGCCCTGCTTGCGAGCCAGGTCCTTCAGTTCATGGTTCTGTTTCCAAATCGCCTTGCACAAAAAGGGCTGCTCTTGCTCCCTGCAGAAGTGGGCAGAGACCTAATGCCACACATCCTTTAATTTTTATTTATTTATTTTTTATTTTATTGAAGTACAAATATCAATCAGACAGTTTCAAGACACCTTAATACAGATTCAATAAATTTATACACTGCAAACTTTTCATAATGTTTTGGTACTGTACAAGGTGCATACATGATATTATATTTACAGATATTATTTTAGCAGATGTCTCATCAGTAAATTAAGAGTGTAGCTGCTTACTTATTTTTTATACCTGAACTACATCAAAAATTCAATAATTATTTTCCTAGTTGATGACCATAGTACTAGAAGCCGACATAATATCCTGTCCAACCACCATTAGTGCAGATCTTGCCTCTCATAGGATTATGTAGAAGCACAGCATTATTTATCCCAACTGTACTGTCTATACACACACATCATGATTTTTCTTTCTATACCCCTTCCTTTGTCTACACCTGTCAAAGGCCACGCATCCTTTTAAATTCACTTTTCCACACAAGGACCAAGATGTCCGCATCTGCAAAAGCTGCTGTAAACCTCAAGCTGGAGACCTGCAGGCTTGTTCATCAGCACTGCTTCTCGGTGCCTCTAAATCAGCTCTGGGATTGAACCTGTCCCCAACCCCCACCTGCCTCTCATGAATCCACTGCCCTCACTGCCTAGGGCTCATCCCCTGCAGCCCTCCTTTGTTGACCGTGGTGGCTTCCCAGCCAGGTTCCCCTATACACTGCCTGACCTCTGCCCGTTGCAGCCTGTGTGGTTTTCCTACATGCAAATCTCACCAACCCTCTGCACTCCAGGCTGCCCCTGCTGTTAGACTCAGTAATTTCTGTGCCTCCCAAGCTGCTACAGCGCTTCTTCATGGATCGGAACAGCATCACTGCATGTGGGCCCGAAGGCAGAGTCTGTGCACGGTGGGGCAGTGATCTTCACCTTGATTTGTCAAAGCCTTGGCACAAAGCAGGGCAGAAGCCTCTGCTAAATGTGAGACGGATCGACGCTGACTCTCCAGCCAGGAGGTCACCAGCAGCCTTCTCAGACGCCTGGCCCTATGGGGTGGGTGCTGTTGTACCAAGGGATTGAACTCAGGACCTTGCGCTTGCCAGGCAGGTGCTTAAGCCACTGAGCTATCTCCCCAGACTGGGATGGGTTTACATAGAGGCTGATGAACCATTTGCTTCGACACTGTACTACAAACAGGAAATTAATTCTTCAGCTTTCAATTCCCATTCTGGGTTTAATTGCAAGCCACATAATTACTCTAACATCTCTTCAACAACAAAAACAACCACTCTGCCATCAATATGTAAGAGCTGAGTTATTCTAGCTGCCTCCGATGAGGGCGTGAGCAGCTCTGGTGCATTAAAATCGCCCACTTAGAGGACTCTGATGTAGAGAAAACAAGGCACCTGCAAATTTAGGGCACATGCAGGAGATCACATAAATATGGGCCAGAATAACCAAACAGTGATTGAAAATATGAACTTTGGAATCAGGGTCCAATTCCTACAGCTGTGTGATCTTGGGCAGGTTACTGGGCCTCTCTGAGCACCTGCACGCTAATCTGTACATGAATTGATAACAAACCCATGACATGAAGTAGACCTGCGGCCCCATGGAAGGAAGATAACAAAGGCCAGCTTGGAGTGGCGCAGGGGTGGTCAGAGCTCTACCTGCGTTCACTCATTTGCTATTCTCATGTTGCTACCTCTGATGCAAAGGTGCAAGCTGCATCCGGAAGCCTGAAGATCACAGCAGGAAGAACGTGGCACCAGTGAACATTCATTGAGTAACTGTTCTGTTCCAGACCTCGGAAACTCCACAAATGCTAATTCCTTTATCTTAAGCAGAACCTCCTGGGCAGGTAGTACTTTATCTCTGTTTTTATAAGTGGGGAAACTGAGGCCCAGATAGAGTAAAGGAACCAGCGCAGGATTACCCAGCAGTTACTCTACATTTTATGTATGAATACAAAGCACAAATGCAAACGTCCCTTCCCTTCCAGTACCGTTTTATTTCCTGATTCTGACTCTCATAATAAACTAATCATAACTGATGTTCTATCAAATCTCTGTTCAACCAGTCCCCTCGCTCTGTATGCAAACTTGTAATGATTTTATTATATTAATGTTTCATGAATACAAATAAATCATAAAACAAAGAGATTCCTTAGAAACCTAAACAGTCAGCTTCTAATAGTTGTTTTCTGGTCTTGCTGTTAAGATCCTAAGCTCAGATATTCTGGAGCACGGGTATCATTTATTTTTTAATGTGCATCTTTCTTTCAAACCATAAAGTAACATGCTCAGTGTAAAAAATAAGGGGAAATTTCTTGAGAGCCCACAGTGTCCCGCTGCCGGGTGACCACTGCCCATACAATCTTGATGGCAGAGTGGACCTCAGGAGGCACATTCCCTGGGACAGCTGGGCATGTTCAAATTAGCCATTCCAGACAGCCCTGGGTCTCATGGCATGGGTCGTTTGCAAACTGCACACTCACAGAGTTCATTCTTCCATTTGTAAGAAATTACAAAGGACATTAAGGTTTTGGACATGTCAAAGAACACCAGGAACACTGGCAAGGAAGAGACTAAAAAGCCACATGGCGATTTGCACCATCACCCTAAATAGATTATTAGTCACGTCACTCTGTGTTTGTGGAAAACCCAACCAAGGCTGACAGCCCTGTGGAGGACACCACAGCACCAGCCCTGGAGCCCCGAAGGTGGAGCCCCTGGAGGCTACTTCTGCCCCTGACCACACTGAGGGTGAAGCACACCCACCCACGCTGCCCTGCGTGTGTGGGTCTCCGTGGTGATGGGCTGCTGTGGTTTAGCTCTGGTGCCCCCCCAGAGGCTCATGTGCTCCCAGGCAAGGCTTCTGGAAGGCGACTGGATGATGGGGACAGCTTTTTTCTCTGCTATGCTACTTCTGCCCTGTAGCTGGTGACTGTGGGCCGTCCCCAGGCGTCAGACTGAGCCTCTTCTCTAAGTTGTGGGTCTTGGGCACTGTGCTCCAGAAAGGAGGAAGTGACTAAGACACTTCGGGGGGGGGGTGGCACTGGGATCACACCCAGTGATTACGCTGGGGGGCAGCACCCCTGTTTTCAGCGGCTGCCAGCTTTGATTAGGGAGCCAAGGTCAATGGTGCCTATTACAGGGGAGCCTAAAGCTCCCCTGAAGCCTTTTGCACTCTTATCCCCCGAGCCAGGTGACTGGCTCCTCAAGGTGCCATACTCCTAGGTGCATTGATCCATCCATGAGTTCAAGGCTGACTGTGCTACTGGGACATGGGGCACTAGGGTTGTGGCCAGAAAGATGGCTTCTCCCTTCTCCTGCTTCCTGGGGCCCAGAGGATGAGTTGCTGTCCACGGTCAGGCATGTCACTGAGGCACTTTTGCCTTTCAGCCAGCCACTCATGGGCTGACCTGACTGGAAACTCAGCTAGATCAACCTTTCTGCCCTTAAACTGTGGGAGTGGGTGCTTCGTTGCAGTGACAGTGAAGTGACTGAGTAGACCCTTGCCCAGGACTGGAAGGGGCCACCAACCACTGGGGAGCCCAGCAGAGCTGACCAGACAGAGCTGGTAAGAGAAACACACAGGGACATTGGATCGCAGCAGGGTCAGGGGCTTCCAGGGAAACCTGCTGTGGAGAGCAAAGTGCCAGGGGGTGTGGGGAGAAGTGGCAGGCCTGGCCCCTTCCAGGGACCCTCTACACACAGGCAGGCACTGCACATGGAGATCCCATGGTTTCATGGTAGCTCCAGATCTGCCTTCTTTGTCTCTGACTGAGCCCCAGCTAAGCTACAGCATCTCTGTTTCCCTCCAGCCTGCCAACAGACCAGGCTTCAGGGGCCACTGGAGCGCACAGAATGGGCTCCCGGGGCTACCAGCCGCACCTTCCCCAAGGCTCTGATTCCATCACCTTGTCCCCTGCAGGAGTGAGATACACCTTTTTCCACTTAAACTCACTCTGTTCCTTCAGGGATTCCAGGACCCCAAGGGTGGCCCTCCAAACCTGTTTCCCTCACTAGCAGTGCTGGGATTGCAGAGTTGGGTGGCCTGTTGCGGGGACCAGCACCGAGTGGAAGAATGACCTGTAACCCCGGTGTCACTCACACCCATCTAGATGGGAGAGCATGGCTTATGGACATCCCCTGGGACCTCCTGAGGCCTGCTTCCCCCTTCAGGATTAAAAACTGACTCCTCTCTCCTGGCTGGCCAGATAGCTCAATGGATTAAAGCACCTGCTTAGGCAGACACAGGGGCTGGTGTTCGATCCCAGCTTGCAGTGCCAGCCCCACCCCCAGGGTATGCTGAGATACTGACTGAGACTGGGCATGGTGGCGCACACCTGTAATGCCAGCACTTGGGAGGCTGAAAATAACAGGATCACTATGAGTCCAATCTGTGTAGTGAGACCTTGTACTAAATACAAAAAAAAGACTCATCTGTTTATTCAACAAGCAGTGACTGCCAATGCGTGCTGCTACTAAAGACCTTCTTAGTAATGTGCGTAAGACACCAACGCCGAACAACGACAAAGGGCTTACTGTGTGCACACCTGACACCGTACTGGGTACTTCCTCTATTCATTCTACAGGATGGGATGGCCCTGCAGTTATCTCTATTTTACAGATGGAGAAATGGAGGACAGAAAGAGGGAGTCAGCTGCCCAAGGTCGCACAGGAACCCTCTGTGGCAGGGCTGCGAGGCAAGCCAGACAGTTGCCTACGGGTGCGCTGAAGCGCGGCTGCCTCGAGGCACGGGGTCTGCGGAGGAAGCACAAGTGCGCTGAGCAAGCTTGGCCCCGCCCAGTCTGCACAGCGCTTCCAAATCTACAATCGCTCTCTGCGCTAACTGCTGTGATGGAGACTGCTGGGGGAGGGGACGATGGCCTCCCTGAAGTGGGTGACCAGGGCAGCCCTTCTGACTGCACAGGTGGAGCAGCGCCATTCAAGTTCCTGAAGAAAGTTTGGTGTAAGCAGACCTGCAGGCTGGACAAGGTGGAGAGCGTCAGGGGAAGACTGGCCGACGCTAGCCGGGGGTGGGACATACACAGTGCCGTGGTCCTCAGCAGACAGTTGGGCTTTCATTCCAAGTACAGCAGAAGAACTCCCCAAAACACCTGGTCTTGCAGAGCACAATTGAGAGAGCCACCGCTATCCCAAGCTTGCGACTTTTTCAAGTTATTTAACCTCTTGGGGCCTCAGCGCCTCATCTAGAAAACGGAAACAACAATCACATCCACTCCGTTGGGTTGCTAGTGTTGAAAAACCCAGTTTCCGACACGGAAAGCCTGGGGGCTGGAGCCTGCAGCCTCCGAGGCGCTCTCCCTTGCTCGCTGCTGTATCACTGGGGACAGTAGGCCTCCCTCCTACTCTGTTCAGAGGGATCCCTGGTTCAGCGGGGGAGGGGAGGCTGATAAGGGCAGAGCCAAGGAACAGAAGGAAGGGAGGGAAATTAATTTGTGATCAATGCTGCTTGTAGCCATTAGGGTGACAGGCACCAGATGAACACATAAAAGAACCAGAGCCCAGCTTCCTCCGCTGGTGGCTGTGTGGGCCCTGCTCCCCAGCTCCACAGAAGGACGCGTCACCTTTACATAATCAAGCATTCCCTGACATTTTATTTGGGGCTCTTCTTTTTCCTCCCCCCCTCTTGTATTTAGTCTGCTAAATATTTAGTCTTTCAGCCGTGAAGGTCCAGCTGCCGGCTTCACTTGGATGCTCTGACTTACGGTAATTTCGAGTTAAGCTTTATTTTACAGTCTGTGTAAATAATGAGTCAGAGCAGACTCAATAAAATGCAGTGCTGGCTGAGCCTGAGTTGGGCTGCAGAGCGCAGCAGCCTTGGAGGGCTGGGTGGTCGGCGCAGACCCTCAAGCAAGGAGGGCAGGGGTTAGTGGTGAGCCTGGCCCAGGTGGCTTCCTGAGCACTAGACACTGCCAGGCCTTGGGGCCACGGTTGGTGTGGGGAGCCCAGCACTCTTCCTACTTAACTCACCCCATCCTGCACTGTGACTTTGGCCATGCCACCAGGTCATCTCTCCTAAGACTCAGAGGGTATTTCCCTTCCCCACAGACCCAGGGGCTGACCACATGATTGACATATGCTGGCCAAGGGGACAGTAAATCACAAGGGCTGGTCAACAAATTAAAATTTATAAAAATGTGTTACAGTCAAAGACATCTGTACCTATCAAGACACCGCCCCTGGCCTTGGGCACGCTTATTCCACCACTCTTGCCACTTTCTGAGACAGTTCTGGAATCCTTTTGTGGACATGGAGATTAAACCCAGGGCTTTTGCACTCAGCTACTTTCCCAGCCCCCTTTTAAAAGGGCTTCTCACTTAGTGGCTAGGACTGGACTTGAACATGTGATCCTCCTGCCTCAGCCTTCCAGTGTACTGGGATGACAGGCGTGTTACACTCCAGGCTTACTTAGTGTCTTCTTATGGTAGCCTTGGTGTCCTACATTGACTCAAAACCTTTACGACAATCTCTCTCAAATGTAAACATTACGTGTCCCTCATCTACCTATTCACTGGCTTCATTACCACATGACTTCTAGCTCTTTCCCAATGTCAAAATAACCAAGAATAGTTCCGAATCAATTGAGGACACCAACGCAGCCCCAAGAGCGCAACTGAAGACACTCATGAAAGACGACTCCCTGAAGTGCTTCAGACAACAGCACACACAATAGCACAGGTGTGTCTGAGAGAGGGAGGGCATTCTGAGAGGGATTCATGACAGTGTGCCTTTCCCTATGGTTGTTCTTAAAATTTTAACCTTCCCAAGAGTGCTTGAGCCCACCTCATACTTGCACCCTCTGAGCCTAGGCTTTTGTCCACTTCAGAATGGAGCCGTGTTTGGCCCAGGAGCCCACCTACCTTTGGGGTTCAATGCCTGTGCTGCACTCTCCACACTGTATTTAAAATGCCCACCGAGGGTGCGCAGTGGAGAGTCTGCTGAGAACTTGCTACACAGCTGCCCTCCATCCAGGCACCTGGAGGCAGGCAGGCAGGCAGGCAGGCAGGGAAGCCACCTCCATGCTTGTCTCCTCCATGGACTATGGGTCCTCCAGTGCTGGGCGGGCTCATGCTTCGTGCTCACCCAGCACTAGGAGACTGCCACTTAATGGTAACAGCAATGACCTTACAACACTGACTCCCTGCAGCTACTTTTTTCCAGAATGCTTCCTAGTCACCAGGTTCTGTGTTAAGGCTTTAGGCTATGCCTCAATGGACAGTTACCATACATGGTAGGACAGGTCTTTTCTCTGTTCTCAGATGGAAAACTTGGGGCTTAGAGAGGTTCCTTCCTCGCATCATGGCGCTCCTGCTGCAGTGACAGCCCAATCCATGTTTTCTTGCCCACTCCTCTTCCCACCGCAGTTTCATCAAAGATGGAATCTCTAAATTGCTCAAATCTGTGATGGTTAGGGATGGGGTACAACTTGACTGGTTTAGGGGCCCACCCAGAGGACTGGTGCAGCACACATGTGGGTGTGCCTGGGTAGCCTGGCATTGGGATCTTGCTCTTTCCTCTCCAGCACTGTTCCTCCTCTACGCTTCCAGTTACAGAACTTGGCTCCACCATGCCTTCCACAGCAATGTTCCCCCCTGGGCGGCGGCTGAGCATGGACTCTGCTTGAATCCAAAGTAAACCTCTCCTTCTTTAAATTGCGGTGTCAGGAATTGTTCCCAGTGACAGGAAAGTGGATTGTACAAGTCCCATCCCTACCTCCCTCTCTGGGACACAGAGCACAGCCTTTACTTGTCATTTAGTTTGCTTGGCCACCTACCCAAACTGTAAGATGCAGGCAAGCAGATGTCTTTCGATGGCACAGTTAAAAGAGCATGGACTGTGATGTCACACAGCTGTATCGCAACCCTAGGTCTGCCTTGTAGTAAGACCCGACACAAGGACTCCCTTTCTTCCCGCGTACAAGGGGGATCACAATAAAGGGATGACTTCCTCCAAGGCTTCCAATATGAGGATAAAACAGTAACTACAGAGCCTGGCACGGGGCAGTGAAAGCCCAGTCCCGCTACAATGGCTCTCACTCGCCTGTCTGCAGGTGGCAGGCTCTGCATTCAGAAGGAGGCTGGCCTCAGGGCTGTACGTGCTCCAGCTCCTGGCCCAGCCTCCAGGTAGGTGGAGGTGACCTCCTTTCTCACACATTGTGAATGAAACACAGAGGCTAAGCCTCCCATGTGTAAATCACCTCAGGGAGCCCCCAAGCTGTCCTTGTTTATAAAAACTGCTGTACTCACTGCCTGAGTACTTTTGTGACACTATTTCTCTGCAATTCTATGAGCAATCTTTTTTTTTTTTTTTTTTTTTTTTTTTGGCAGAATAATTTAATAAACCTTCTATGTCATCTCCTTGGTGCCACTGATATCTTGTTGGTTCCAAGGATCTGTGCTGCACCCCACAGCCCACAGGCTCCTCCCCCCAGCTCCTTGTCTAGGATGGGTTCTACGCTCCAGTGTGTGGCTTTTCCTTTCTCTCCTTGCACAGGTGGATCCTCAAGCTGTAACTCTGTAAGCTGTGCGCTTCTTCATTCATATTCCAGCCTCGACACCCAGTACACTTCCTTCCCCCGCTGCTCCTTACCATGTTACAGGCTTCTCTCTTCCAGCGCCTGCAGGCTCTGGTCATCACTCTCACTTAAGCAAACTCCATGTACAGGTTCCATGCCTCTAATTTGCTCCCATCAATCAATTCTCCCTCCCCGTGGCCGCTGCAGCTCTGTCTGGATTGCTTCTCTGGTCATTCATTCATTTCATTCCATTGTGTATGCAACTCTGCACTTAGATACTAAGGATACAGAGAGGCACCTTCCTAGTTCAAGCAGCTGTAACATAACCACCATAGACCGAGTGGCTTATAAACAACAAAATTCATTTCTCGCAATTCCAGGACCCGGGAGTTCAGGATGAAGATGCTGCTAGACGCAGAGCCGGGGAATTAATTCTGTTCATTCAGGCTCCACTTTTCTGACCTAATCATCTTGCTAAGTCCTACGTGCTAATATAATCACGCGGTGGGGGGATGATTTCAATGTGAATTTGGCTCGACTTGAACATTTAGATTATAGCAGGCAGTTTAGCTTCAGTGTCGAAAACACAGATTGGCTTTTGAAGCTGCCAATCTTCACTTATTAGCTGAGTGATTTAAGACAAAGTAGTATCTCTGGGCTTCATTTCCTTCATCAGTCAATTTGGGAAATAGGTACTGGTTCAAGAGGGTTCTTGTAAGGTTTAAATGAATGGTCTATCTGAAGTGCTCAGAAGTGGCTGGCACACGATAGACACGTATAGGACCATTTTCAATTAGCATAACCACTGCCATATCCAACACTCCCTGTGGAGTAAGGACTGCCACTATTCTGGCAGAGGAGGCTGCACGGACTCTCCAAAGGACTGGTGCACAGGAATGATGGGCATCCATCCAGAAAACTGTATTTCTCCTTTTGTTGTGTGTGCTTTTGGTGCCATATCCAGTAAACTGTTGCCTAATCCAAGGTGACACAGATCTGGCTCCTACTTTCTCTTTCCTCATTTTAGCTCTTGCGTTTGAGTCTTGGTCCATCTTGGGGGGCGTTGTTGCGTCTAGAGTGAGTTAGAAGGCCGTGGCTCTGCCGGTGGGTATTCCGCTGTCTCTGCACCCTTGGTGAGACACTATGTCTTCCTCCCTGGCACCCTAGGCCTTTTTGTCCTTAATAAATACACTACACAGAAAGGGGTCAGACCAGTGAGAAGAACAGGGCTTGCTCTACCATCCCAAATGCTTGGCATCTTTCATACTTGTTCTTGACTTATTCCAACTGAATATAAATCCCCAGAAGACAGGACTGTCACACACTACTTGTGAATTTGTCTCCAGGCCAGAAATATAGCCAAGGGAGTCTGTGTAGTGTATTTATTAAGGACAGAAAGGCCTAGGGTGCCAGGGAGGAAGACATAGTGTCTCACCAAGGGTGCAGAGACAGCGGAATACCCACCGGCAGAGCCACGGCCTCCTAACTCACTCTAGACGCAACAACGCCCCCAAGATGGACCAAGACTCAAACGCAAGAGCTAAAATGAGGAAAGAGAAAGTAGGAGCAGATCTGTGTCACCTTGGATTAGGCAACAGTTTACTGGATATGGCACCAAAAGCACACACAACAAAAGGAGAAATACAGTTTGATCAAAATTAAACTTCTGTGCTGCAAGTAATAACTGTCAAGAAAAAAAATGCAAAGGCAACTCCCAGGGTAGGAGAAGATAACTGAAAACCACGCATCTGCTAAAGGCCTTGTTTGAGGACTATATAAGAGCCCTTACAACTGAACAATAAAAAGACAACCCAATTTAAAAACAGGCAAAGGATTTGAATATAAAGTTCTTCAAAAGAAAATATGCAAATGGACAATAAGTACACGAAAGGATGCTCTGCATCATTACTCACTAAGAATTACATCAAAACCACAGTAAGACACTACTTCATACTATACAGAGCCCATTCTGGTCTTCATCACGGCCCAGGAACTTTATCTGTGTAATCCCAAAAAAAGTTATTGCGATTCTAGTGAGTTCCTTCCAATCTACCACTTTCAGTGCAACCCATGATGAGAATAACTCATCTAGCACTAAAGCATATCTGTAGCTGCGGGGGGCCAAGGGGCCCTAAATCCAGCCATGATGGTGGTTTACTGGAGCAAAAGGCCTCAACCCTGGGCAAAACCCAGATTTTGTTCATTCATCAAGGAAGGAACAGCTTGAGGATGAGTGTCAGTGAGAATGGCAAGCAGTAGGTGGGTGCTGTGAGCTGGGCTAGGGAGGAAGCCTCAGATGACCTCTGCAGTGTGCAGAGAAGGCTATGCAGAGAGTAGTCTTCATAGCACAACTGAGATATGATCTCCCGGTCTGGGGGCCAGTGCTTCAGCTGGGGAGGTGTAATCTTTCAAGCCCCGGGAAGTCATAGCCTCTAGCTCCAGGTCTTCAGCCTGGCCCCTGCCAGCTCACACATGGGAACAATGGGGTCAGAAACACTGCCTGCCACCTTCGAAGGCCACCAGCAGCACCTTGGCTCAAACAATGTATCTTGTTGAAGGCCTACTGAAGGGATAAGGAAAAGTCCTAGCCAGCTCTGTACTTATCAATACCTGGAAACTGGGTCAAGTTCAGCCAAAATGGAGATAACACCCCTCCTTCAAGGAGAGTTGCCCAGGTGGTCCTCTGCTGAATGGCTATTCTAAAAACTAACAAATGGGAAGGAGTATAAGTGAGCAGATAGGGAAATCAGAACCCTCCTAGCACTGCTGGAGTGGGAATGTGTACTGAACTAGGCATTTTGGAAATGAAAGTTTCTTAAAAGCTAAATACAGAGTTACTGCTTGAAGCAGCAGTTGTAGGCTCAACTACTCAAGAGCAAAATGAACACACATTTCCTCTTACCTTCCCAAACAAAAGCTTCTACACAAACGTGTACTGCAGTATCATTTATAGGGATAAAAAATATAAGTATCTCAAATGTTCATTAACTAGGATATAGATAAAATGCAGTATATTCATACAATGGAATATTAGTAGGCAATAAAGAACAGACACCTCCTGTGGCTTACATGAACTTTGAGAGCACCGCACCAAGAGGAAGCAGGCAGTCACAAGCGCCCACATGCTGTAGGCTAGTGTTCCCACACAGGCAAATCCACAGAGACAGAAGCCTGATTGGTAGTCGTCCAGGGAGAGCATGGGATGCAGTGTGTAATGTAATGAGAAGGGGCTACTCCCGACTATGAGGACTTGATGGAATGATAAATGACCTAAAATAAGATGGTGGTGAGGTCAGTCTAACACTAAGAAAATACTGAGCTGTGCACTTTAACTGTCTGAGTGAACTGTGTGCTAGATATGTCAATAAGGCTGTTTACAAACCCAGAACAAAGCAATGTAATTATGGACTGTCACCTAGTTCTAAAGTGATTCTCAACCTAGAATACAGAATTAGTTTGGTGTCTCCATTTCATAGAAAATAAGGCATCTTATACACACACATTCTGTCGGTCTGTCTGTCTGCCCGTCCGTCTGTCTGTCCATCTGTCTCTGTCTCCCTCCTTCCCTCCCACTCTTGCATGTGCTATTTTGAGATGTGTATGTCAAATAGCCTAGTGGACAGCGTGCCAATACCCAGTACCTTACAGTACTAATGCTACGCAAACCCGTCCTAGTTACTAAGCCTTAGTGGTTTTCTTTCTCTCACATTAAGTAGGATAGAAAGAAGACTGGGGGCTCCCATTCCAGTTTGCTGCTTCCAAGCTATGTGATGAGCTGGGGCAGTCACATCACCTTCTGGGCTTCTGTTTTCTCCTCTACACAATGGAAAGAGTTGGTACACTGTCCCTCCATCACAGCACTGCTGGTATTTAGAAGTGAAAAGTTCACTGTTTCGCAGGGCTAACTCCACAAAAGAAGTTGTTAAATATGACTCCATCTAATAATTCCTATCACACCTCTACCTGTACCCCAGCACTCTGAAGCTCAGCAACATCATCAAATGCCCCATCTCTCCCCTCTCTCTTCTTTTGCTGCTGTTTAAGGATCCCTACAGCTAAATATTCTCTGGGGTAACTTCTGCCCCCAAACAACCCTTTCAGCTACCCACATGGTCTTCTTCCAGCGCCTTCCCATCAGCTCTCATCATCCTTTCTCACTCTAGATCTTTTCACCAAGGACGTGAATGAGTGTCATACAGAATCAAGTGGGTCTTATTACTAGATTGGGAGCCAAGCTTTAACCAAAGCACAGGACCCATTCCCAAGGCATCCTTGCCAACACGGACACTGCTGCAGAACTGGAGCAGAGTCACCATGGAGCCCCAGCCCCACGGCCACCAGAACCACCACCTCATGCGCTAAGCATACAACTGGCCCAAGTACAACGAGGGACTTGGACCCCTGCTTTTCAGTTCCAGCCCAGCAGAGGTATCCAATGCTTTTTAGGCCTGTTCTGTTGTAATAATTCTGAAAATTCATGGTGTGTTTCAAATTCAAACTACTTTAATGAAAGCCAGTGACTAACTATGGTACATGCAAAAATGACAATGGCAGAACCAAGATTAGTTTAGAATTCCGCAAATTGTTGTAGCACCTTCTAGTCTTTGCCTCGTATTTCAATTCATATCCCAGCTTTAAATATAGTATGTATTAAATATGATGTGAAGTCATATTTTAACACCTTCCAACTGTGAGAGTTTTGCAATTCTAATCGAAAACACGCCATAAATTAATCTGAGGTGACTCGTCTTTTCCAAATGTCTTAAAGTGTGATTATCTAAGATGGAAAAGTAATTATAGAGATGTTTTTCTTCCTTTCCTTCTAGTTCCTACCTTACAACTGTCCCTCTAAGAGATTGGCCTTTTAATGAGAAGCTAAGTCTTTATTCTTCCTAACAAAGTCATTTCTGCCAAATTACTCAAGATTCACATTTGGTTTTTATTACGGTTCAGAACTAGAAAGTCTTCTAAAAGCTCCTATGCTCCAAGGTTGGGTTTTTGGCAGGTGAATGGATTACAGCAGCACTATCCTCATCAGTGGATTAAGCCAAGTGAAGTGTTGGGGGCTGAACGTGCTCTTAGAAAGCGGAAGCTGCTCAGAAGATGTGGGCCCCTGGGGGTGTGGCCTGGAGGGGCATGTGTCACGCTGGCTCCCCCCCCCCACGTTGCTCTTGCTTGCTGGCCTCCCCCGAGGCCCCTCTGCCATACTCTTCCTGCCTTAGAGCCAGCCAGTCATGCACAGAAAAGGTGAGTCAAATAAATCTCTCCTCCTCTCAGCCATGGGAGTTGAGCATTGTGTGCAGCATGAGGAAAGTAACTTGCAAGTCGGTGCTGGTCTTTAGACATGGAGAGAACCACACACTGTAGGGTCCTCTTGTTCATGGACATCTCAAGTGCCCAACCCTCAAGAACACCTACTGGATGAACCAAAATTAATGTGCGATGCGTCTCTGTTGTTACCAATACAGTTTCTCTGAGGGCCTCTTTGGAGGTCATTATGGCTGGCGTGTTAGACAACAAAAGCTTCTCCTGACCATCCTTGTTTTGTAGAAAGAGGGTCTGTTCTACCCACAGCTGCACCTCCATATTCACATTCTGAAATGTTCCACTAGTATCCACTTTTGTGTGTGTGTGTGTGTGGCTGGCTCAGCCAGTCCTGTGGGTGGGGCTAGTGCAGCGTGTGATGTCAGGGATCGAACCGCGGTCCCTGTGCTTGCCTGTGCAGGTGCTTTAGACCACTGAGCTATCTCGCTGGCCTAGTATCCACTTTTTTAAGGTTAGAAAGAAAGATGGTGGATGTAACCAAGCCTGAGCCCTGGCTCCTTGCTTGGCAGACAGGAAGGAGAAGGCCTTGTCAGTCATCGGAAACAAGGATATGTAAGAGAACTCACCTGATTATTTTATACCTAGCATTTCTCCAAGGACAAAAAGGATCAGATCAGTCGCTGGGATAGTTGTTGGCTACACTGAGGAACGCCTGTCCCTCTGCGATGGCAACCACCCTTATGAGTGCCCTGTAGCTTTCTCTTACTTTTCCTCCTAGCAATCCTAGAAGCAGGCCTGCTGCTTCTGCACTGAAGAGGCCCTGAGCAGTTAAGTAAGCAGCTTAAAGACACAGAGCTACAAACCTACAGAGCTGCCATCTAGCTCCCTCCAGAGCCCAAGTTCCTTACTTATATTATGAATAGGCTAACAGAGTTTCTCAAAGGAAGGAGAGGTCTTGCCAAATCAGCCTGCTCTTCAGATGCACAAAGTGAGTTTTTTCTCCTAACCTTCTTGCACGTAACCTGCACGTAGCATGGGGCTTGCAGAGAGAGAACAGAGCTCTCTGAGGTTTCAGCCCAAGCTGAGGAAGCACAGTGTCGGGGCCTTGGGCTCTTCTGTCAGAAGCACGGCTGCACCCCGTCCATCTCAGTGGAAGTGAAATGGGGGCCAGACATCACTTAAGGGATGGACTGTGGGGGCATGAGAGTACTTCTGTGTGGTGTTCCAGGGCACCCAGAGACTGGGGGTTGTCAGCCCTTCTGGGCCATTCGTGGGACCCCAGTGATCATCTCTGAGAGGGCTCAGGGACGGGGGGCGGGACACAAAAGCTGTCTTGGGAAATGAGGAGCCCAGCGGAGGGCTGGAGCTGCCTCTGCAGAGGTAAAGCAGGAGTGGAGCTAATCATCTCTTAGCAAGGGCAGCACCTCACCATGCAGGGAGATACTTCTGGATGGACTGTGCATCCAAGAAGTGACCACTGTATCACAGGACGCCCCTCCCAAATTCAGTGACCTCAGATGATGGCTTTTTCATCTTTCACAGTTACTATTGTTTAAAAATTGTGGCCATTTGATTTGAGGACTCACAAGTTGCTGAAATCAGACAGAGGTTGCAATAGCCAAAGGTCAGCGCCTCATGCATCTCTCTGTGACCTCCTTGTGCGGCTCGTTTGGGTTCATCACAAGATGGCAGCCACAGGGCACCATGTTTACCTGGTGGCTGACACTCTGAAGAGAGGAGACTCAAGATAGCAAGGAAGAAGTATATTCTTAAGGCCACAAGGTATCACTCTGCCATACACTATTGGTCCAATATCACAAAAGCTGGGCCAGTTTCCAGGAATGGTGACCTAAGCCCTATGTCTCAAGGAGAAGCATGACAAAGAATCTGTGCATATACTTTAACACTGCCACACTTAGGTTGACAGAAAGGCAGAAGTCAAAGGACTGTACACAGAGAGGGGCATGTGCACAGAGGAAGCTACAGTCTCTTCCCCCACCCCCCAAATAGCGTATCTCCACAAGGGAAGCAAGCAAGCACTGGCAGATCAAAGTGAGTTTGAGGGAGAAAAAAAAAAAAAAACATGTAAGATTTCTGAGTCATGAGGGAAAGGTAGCTGAAAAATCAGCTAGTAAGAGCAGAGCATCCATCCTTGGAGATTTCCTTCAGATGTAAAGTGACCCAAATTAGAGGCCGCCTGACCCCCTGAAGAAAAAGCAAAACCAGAGTCAGGTTCCTTTCATCTGAAAGAATAACTGTAACCTTGGTCACACTCTGAAAACAGGATAAAAGCTTGGCTCTCCCGGGGTCAGAAGAGCTTTATGACAAAGGAGCCCATAAAGGAAGAAACCAATAACACGAAGTCTCTTTAGCTTGGCATGGGGTGAGGGGGAGGACAGCCAATACCAGACAACCAGATATACCCTTGGCACCTAAACCAGCTTCCTCCTGTTGGTGCTGTGGAGTGTTCAGCTCCATGAGAGCACTTGAAAGCAAAGCACACACCAAGTGTTCTCTCCCAGGCTGTGTAAATTAATGCCACTCAAGGCAGTACCAGTTCCTCTAAATGTCTGTAGCCTATTATTCACATAAAGTAACCTTATAACTGTTGGCTCAGTTCAAAAGCATTTGTAACAGAGACTAGAGTTAATTAATTTCCAGTATCTATCCTTTCTTCCTTTTTATAATATTAATTCTTAAGCTCAGGCTAGGCAGAGAAGAGCCCACTGTAGGTAGGCCTTCTCAGCCTCCCTTGCAGCTAGGTGTGGTCATGTGATTAAGTTCAGGCCACCAAACCAAAAACAGAAGTGACATGTACAACTTCCGGGTCACCTCATTCAAGATGGAGCTGCCCAACCCATTCTAGTCTTGCCCTTCTTCCTTTCTTTGTGAGGTCTGGAAAATAACTAATATTGGAACAGCTCTGAGAACCCTGAAGAGGGAAGAGCTCCCTGTTGACCTCTATAGATGACTCAATCTGAGTTATTCCATGTGGAAACATGTTTAACTTAAGACACTAATTTATGCTATAACCTTCATCTTATGCTACCTAATGTATGATGAGGTCCTTTTCTTACAGCAGCTAAATCCATATGCTAACACAGAGTGCTTGTACTACTCTAAATCTTTCCAATTAAGATACTAATGTTAGAATCACAGAAGGCTTATAAACCATACCTACAAATGCACCAAAGGATTTGTACAAATCTGCCTTTTCTGAACCTTTCTTCTATCTTCCTAATCCCTCCTATGTGCCTGAAGTATGGAGCATACAAAATCTGCCAAAAAATGTATACACTCTTCAGGAAAAGAAAAAAAATGTATAAATATTTTAATACTAAATTTATTGAAACATCATGAAAATCGTAACATTCGTGTGGACAAAGCAGTCAATTTATCAGATGTCCGTGCCTGGTGTGTATTAAAATATTTATACAAGCTTTTCCTAAAGTGTGCATACACATTCTTTTTTAGCAGACTTTGTACATTTTCTACAATTCCATGAATACTCGACGTGGACTACTTTATAACAGCTTGCAATATATGCAAGTCAGCTCAAGTGAAAGAAAACGTTTCTTCTAGAGCACAGAGGCCTCACTGAAAAGCAGAGGTGGTAGGTATTTTAGTTCATAGTATGAAGAAGTTTCAGTCCATAATGAGCTAACTCCAAAGCAGGGTGGCATAACCCAGGGGTGTGCATGATGGATTGACAACTGGTGGGCAACTTGTAACGCCCAGCTGAATTGAATCAGCATGGTGCCAGGTGTGGGAGGCCCACCTGAGGGTGGCTGGCAGCAGCATGCGAGGCAGAACTGGAGAAGAAGACGGGAAGCTATCGGGAGCTTCTGGAAAAGGTACTGGTTCTCTTGGAGGAGCTTGTCCTGCTGGCTTTGCTGATGAACTCGGCTGCTTTTACCGTCAAAGGAACTCGTAACCTTACTGTGACTGAGAATGGCTATGGTTCCCTTTGGCGTGTAGCTCTGGTCCTCACCTTGAGCACTACTTCCTGGCTCCAAAGGGAAAGATGGTGCACAGCTTAGGTCTCCTAGAGAAGCTTGTCACATTGGCTTTCCAGATGGGAACTCGACTTTTCTCATCATAGAGGAGCTTGGGACCTCACTGTTGCTGAGGATAGCTGTGGGACTTTTCGGGGAAGCTCTGGTTCTTACTTTGAGCATTACTTCCTGGCTCCATTGCAGATCCCACAGCCTGGAACAGACTTTTCAGCTTCTACCACTGACCTTTGGACCCTTCCAGTACAGATCTGTGAAACAGGCCTGTCTGAGATACTGTCATGGGCTCTAGACTTGCAGGTGGACTTGTGGGATGCACTGTTACGAGTTCTAGGTCATCAACTGGACTCACGCAGGACATTATTGTGGGATCCAGGGCCTTAGCTGGATTTTTTGGTCTTTAGTGTGTGGAAAGATTTCCTATACTCTCTTTTCTCCTGTACATGATTCTTTAGGTGACTGTTATAAATAATCTTATAAAATATGTGTCCTATATTGGATTGTTCCCCTTATAAAACCCAAAACTATGATAGCGTGGCAGAGGACAAACAGTCCATGGCAGGGCACACAGGAGGCAGGAAACAGTGAGCCTGTCTTCTTCCTGTCCCTTTATATTATATACAGGCTGCAAGCCTACTGGTTAATGCCACCCACCCCAAAGTGGGGCTTCCCTCTTCAATAAATCCACTCAGCAACACCCAGAACTATGCTAATCCAGTTAGGAAGTTAAACTAGTTATCACACAACCTTAATGCATTTACACATCTTAGATCAACATGTCTGAATAGCTTCACCTATGAGCTCACGAGGTTTTGGGGGAACATTTAAACCATAACAAACCATAACCATAACAGTGGGCCTCCTGGACATTAGGGCTGGGTCTTATGAAGCCATTCAAAAACAAATCAAATCAAACACTGTCTCCATCTCTCACGTGAGACGACGGGCTGAGCCCCTGGCCCCTTAGACAATACTCCCTCTACATGCATCAGCACTGTCTACTGTGAATTCTCATTCTCCTACTGCGACTTCCACATCGCTAGGTCCCAAACTTTGAGCTCAAGGATTTGCACAGCTTGCTAAGGCTGCTCCATCCTGAGTGCCTTTGTTTAAGAGAAACACTCTCATTTGCTGCTGGTCAGCCCAGGAACTGACTGGCCCAAGGAAGTCTGGTATCCACCCTTTCTTTGGTCACCAGTGGTTGAGGTGGTGAGGAGTCATCCTGGAAAGCAGAGGGCTAACCCTTTCATAAGTCATGAGAGGAAAACATGGCTTGGAACCTCCTGAGGATGGGACAGCTAATATAACACAGCTAATATATCCTGACACCCAGGATGTATAAGAAATTCATGTATACTTTTGTGAGGCGAACGTGATAACCACTACACTACGGAAACTGTTTCATGTATACTTTTGAACACAAGGCTTTGTTTGACATTTCTTGAGTTAGTAGTGGTCAAAAGGTTGACTATATGGTCTTCTCTTACAACTTCCAAATGAGCTGTCAGAGAATTAAGCAGTCTTTTATTTTTATTTTTTTAATTAATTAATTAATTTTTTACTTTATTGAAGTACAGATATCAATGAGACAGTTTTAAGACACCTTACGAGCAGTCTTTAGGAATCCTCGGGACTTCTCAACACCTCCCAAGGAGCTGTACTAAAATGCCTTCCATAAAAGCTGGGCTGTCAGCAGCACACGCATTAAGAAGGGCACAAGAAGAACTCAAAGAATAGAATTCATGGAAGAACAACCTGCATAAGTGGTATTTTGTAGCATCCTACAAGAGGAACCAATGAGTGATCAGACTGAGAGTCTGCTAGGTTTCTAAAGAGAAACAAAGAGGAAATAGGACAGAGCTGCATGGGGCCGTGTGGGGTGTGGAAGACTATCATGTCTTTTGTCCTGACCTTCCTCTGCTCTCACTGGTGCACACAGGGAGGTTCCTCACCAGCCAGCCTCAATGCAACTCAGCAGCGTGACATCTTCTCACCTCCACCTGCACATGCGCACACTCTGTTCTAGACACATGGCAGCTCTGCTTCTGAAAACACCATTCCCTCTCAGTAGGCGCTCAGACCCACCGTGCACCTGAGCTCATTTTTATTTGTCCTCAATGACTGGACGGCAACTCCAATTCTCTGAAGCTTTGCTGTACGCCCCTGGGGAATGCTATCATTCTGTGCCAGCCCCCTGCTCCCAAGGTATGCTGCTCCTCTGTTCCTCTATTACAGCATCCATCACACTGCTGAGTAATTACCAGTGGGAGATCATGTTCTTCCCTTGCAAGACTGATCTGGCTGTTCTGCTGCCAGTACCTGGGGGGAGCTGGGCGAAAGCAGACACCCTGCAAATAGTGTGGACACGAATGACTAGGAATAGAGTTGGGAGGAAAAGCGGTCAGTCCTCAAATGTGATAAAGGCTGCTACAGAATCAAGCAAACACAAGACAGCAGCTCCAGGCTCTAAAAATTCACAGAGCAGACTTGGAGAGAGACAGCAAACTCCATACCTGATCCCACTGCCCAGAAGCATAGTCCTTTTGCCTTGGGAAGGTGACCAGGCTGGATTCGGCATTCACCCAGGGGAGGCACAGACCAGGAGAGGGAAAAGAAAGGTGACCGACACAAGACAGGAACAGGAGAAGCTATTAAAAAAAAAAAAAAAAAAAAAAAAGCTCTGCCGATTCTGAAGGTGGTTAGGAGACCAGGAAGCAATTACTGCCATGACTGGAGAATCACTCTGATTTCCTTCTAAATGAAGGGTGTTTCTGAATCTGCACACTCCCGCTGCAGTGGTTAAAGAAAAGGAAGCTTCAGGATGCAAACACTCAATTATTAAGAAGAAAACCCCACGGGTACGGAGAGGCAGCAATCAACCTCTCCCAACCTCCTTCTGTTCCTTCCAATGGTGTCAGCAGTTTTGTCTTTCCCAGCCCAGCTGGGCTTTCAAATTCTTAAATTAAAAGCAGAAAAAAGGCTTCTCCATCCCTCCTGTTAAATGGACCTCCAGTAGTTTTATTCTTAAGTACAGCCAAATGAATTCCTTCAGGGGTTGTTCTTTCCTGTGGCCCCTCTCCCACAGGCCTCCAGCACCAGCGGGTGTCTATAGGTCTCCTGGTAAACATGAACCACCCATCAAAAAACGTTGTGACTTTTCATGATTGCCTCAACTATTTTCCCCCTAAAGCTCTTTTCAATCTGCATTGGAAAAACCAAAGTAGAAACTAGCACTTCTCTCATTTCACAGCCTCCATGACTTTTCTAGAAATTATCTTTAGCTGCTCAGTCGCTTGGATCTGTTTGGCAACAGAAAGCAAAGGTCTCTTCCAAAAGCATAAGCTCTTTTTATTCTCAATTATGTAGGCTAGTGGGGGGCTTAGAGCAGCAAAGCAAAAAGCAAGCACAATTGGAAAATAATTCAGCAGATCTTCCAGCTCTACAAAATTAGTGTCCCCATGGTGACGCATATGGGCTATTTCCATCCCTTGCTGCCCTCTTCTGGCTCATTATCAATTCTTGGCAATTCCAGTCTCTGATACCTCCTGAAGTTTCGCCTCAAGCTACTGCCAGCTCACCTCCCTCTTATGCTTTGTGCGTGACCTCCCACTGTCCACAAGAAAAAGGTACAAGTCTGCCGTCTTTGGTTTCCCGGGCCACCACAGATGGCCCACTGTGAAGCACTCCAGCACCTGTAGGTGACCCCTTCCCATCAATAATGAAGCTTCTCTCTTTGGCCAAGCTCCACGCAGCCTCTTCTGAATTCTTCTCTACTGGGTCAGACACTGAGGTTCTGCATTGCTCTCTGATATGTCCAAATTTAGCAAGAATTGTGCTAAGCTAACTAAGCATGAAGTCCCAGCTTGGCCTCCTTCAGAACGAAGCCTGGTAAGCAGGTTCAGCCATGCTCTCTTGAAGCCCGATGCTTCTTTACTCATCTGGCTCCACTGGCTCCAAGCCTGCTCCTTGGCTACAATGTCGCCTGTTTTCTTGTTGTATTTTAATCAGGCCCAGTTCTATACGGTTGCCTTAGTGGATCATCAGCTTCCATATCTGTGAATTCCATTAAGTACAAATTAAAAATATTCCAGGGCTGGGTAGATAGCTCAGTGGTCTAAGTACCTGCCTGGCAAACACAAGGACCCAGGATCAATCCCCAGTACCACATGTCGTGCTGGCCCTGGAACCCTGGATATATCATGCCAGCCACAAAAACTGGACATGGTGGTGTACACCTGGAATCTCAGCCCTGAGGAGGCTGAGACAGGAGGATCACTATAAGCCTGAGCTGTATAGTGGCACTGTATCATCTTATTTCATTTTTTTATCTTTTGGCAAATCTAGGGATTGATCTCAGGCCCTTGCACTTGCCAGGGAAGCACTTATTCTACTGAGCCATCTCCTGGCCCTATACTATCTTATATAACAGACTTGAACACCTGGGAAGTTTTGTAGTCCCGGGAGGTTCTGGAACAGACAGAATCTGAGAAGTGACTACCCTAAGGTCTCTTTTCCCCTGCTGTAGCAGCTTTTCTAGGCAAAAGCTGGTTCACTGCTTGTTTCCAGCTCTGGACTTTCAGGTGTGTGGCTATTACTCCCCCAGAGCACCTGCCACTCCTCATTCCTTGAGCTTCTCACGTGACACCTCCTGGTTCTGCTCCCCATGGTTCTCTCGCTTGTCCTGCTAACTCCTTCCCATCCTTCCAGATCCAAGTACAGCGTCACATTGTCAAGAAAACCTTAACACCCTGCAGATGCCCTGCTGCCCCCTTCCAGAGTACCCTGCCTCTGCTTTGTGATACACTCCCCACCCAGCAACCCATGTACTAATGGCTGTCTTCATTCCCACGGAGCACAAGTCCTCTCAGCCCAGGGACTGCACCCACCTTGTTTCCTATCATCACTCTCTGGCTCTACGATGTACATTCTGCCATATTTTAACATTTGAAATTAAGATGCATGTGAGAATCAACAGTGCATTGTAACTTAATGGTCAGAATTTTTTCTTTCTCAATGAACACAAAAAATAACAGTGGGGGGCTAGGGAGATGGCTCAGTGGAATAAGTGCTTCCCTGGCAAGTGTAAGAGCCTGAGTTCAATCCCTGGTTCTGGGGAAAAAAAAAAGCAGTGTGTCCTTTAGGTAAATAATTATTGAATCTTTGATATAATTCAGCTATAAAAAACCTG
>PVKA01004852.1:46681-95420 GCA_004027165.1 Ctenomys sociabilis
AAAAAAAAAAAAAAAATAACAGTGGGTCTTACACTTAGCAACTTTTTCTTTTAACTCTTAAAAAATCATTTTATTGGTCTTTTGCCATACTCAACTTATTCAAATCACATCCATTTGAAGTAGTAATGTCACAGCTAGAAAACAGGTCACTGTGAAACAAATTTAGTCACAAAATCCTCAATAGCATCTAAAGATTTAACAACATTCAGAGAATTTGATATGCTCATGTCCCTTGGAAACCGTGCCCACACATAGTAGCAACCAATAAATATTGAGTAAACATAATCACATTCCTAGGGATAAAACATCAGTCAGTTACGCTTTGTAATATACCTGAGATCTCAGCAAAATTATCTTGTGTTCTCTTAGGTGTGCAGGTTGCAATTGCCCTGCTGACCTGGCACCATGCACTAGGTTCCAAGCTGTTCATATGCCACCACATTTTGCTGGGATCAGTGGTTCCTCAGGGTGACTTTATGACAGATAACTGACATGCAAGTGACCAGGCCCCTGGGTACAAACACATTTTATCCTCTGATCTCATTCTGCCTGGTCATACTCCACCCAGTAAAGCAAGTCCAGGATTCACAGGGCAGGGCCATTTCCTTGGCCACTCCGTCAGGCCACGGGGTGAAAGACAGCATGACAATCTAGGAATGAAAATGTGAATTCTGAGCTGGAGAATGAAGGCAATTCAATAAGGGGCCAAGTCCCCAACATGCACCACAGGGCCGAGTGCTTGGAAGGCACCCCACCACTGTCCTGTTACCTCTCCACTGACAAAGTACCCAGCTTGAGGACTCATGTATACATATGCACATGCACACGCACACGCACACGCACACGCACACGCACACGCACACACACACACACACACACACACACACAGCTAACAAGATAAAGCTGTTAGCTTCTGGGGATGTGCCAAGCCTCAAGCCAGCCTTCCAAATCCTCCTGAAGCCTTATCTCCAGAACACAGCAAGTAAGATAAAGACACCAGAGCCAAATGACAAAACCCTTTTTGAGAAGAGCTCAGCTACTGGCATCCCTTGGGAGGCAGGACACTGGCCTGCACACCATTCTTTTGAACTAAAGGGAAGCTTCAGCACAAGGAGCAAGGTACCAGCTTTCATACTCCGTCCTTGAGCCCCAGCACCACGCACTCAACCAATCTCTTGGGGCTCCAGGCCAGGTTAACGGCATCAGATACCAGCATTGAGGATGATATTTACACAAAAGAGCATCTTTTACGGCTTAGATCTAGAGCGACCCTCTGAAGTCTCATGTGCTCAGAGACGTGGCTCCGGAAAGGTGATCGGCTCACCGGGCTCTATGTTCATCTGCAGATCAAGCCCCGCAACTGTGCAGTCAGGCGGGGAGGCCTGTGGGCACAGGGGCGTGACCAGAACATCATGTTCTTGTCTTCCACTTTTCCGCTCTCTTTGCTTCCCGGCTGCCAGGCATGGAGTGTCATTCTTTCACCACGCTCTTCCACCTTCCTCACTCTGCCTAGATGTCAGCTGACCAGGAACCAAGCCCTCCAAAATCATGAGCCAAATGAAACTTTCTTCCTTCAAATTCTACGTGGCAGTACCCTGTCTTGGAGAAAAGAAAGTGACTAATGCAGCATCCATCCAGGGCCAGCAAGACAGAGAGGGAGGCAGAAGCATGCGAACCTACTTCCTATGGTCAGTGAGGACAGCATGTGGGTATGGAAGGCACAAAGCCGCGACCCTAAGGAAGTCTGCTCCAACTAAGTGTCTGTTGAGCTCCATATGTATGCATCCAACTTTTTCTACAAACTTCATATTTTGATAGTGGAATAAGAAGAGGCAGAATTTAGGAACACAAACTACAAGCAGCCTTAGAGAAAGTACTCTGAAATGCAAGCAATAATCCACTTCAACAAAATTCTCAAATAACAGGCTCAGAAGAGGCAACTGCCCAAGCCATCAGGTCTGAGATTTGCCAGCCCTTTTGCTAAATATCTCTGGGTACCTGGAGATACCATAATGAATACCCTAAGTGACCGCAACACACATCAACACATCAGAAACTATATAAGATGTAATAGTAATATAAAAATGGCCTCAATCCCTCCAGTTCAGTATCTATCTCTGGGTATTCTTTGGCATATGTTCCAGTTTATAAAAATCTAAGTCTGTGTAACAGTTTGCAGTACCCAGAAGTTCAGGAATTCCTGCACAAGTGGAAGATTAAAAGGCTCTTGAGGTCAGTGTAAAACAGTGGCTTTCAGAACTTAGTGTTTAGCAGATTCCCCTGGTGTTCGTTAAATAAAACACAGATTCTTGGGCCCAGAATTGTGGCCAATAAAGCGGGTTTGGACTGGCTCCTAGCAGATATATTTCCAAAGAGCTGCCCACTACTGCTGTTTTTGCTGGGTGAAGACCACACTGTGAGAACCACTGGTCAAAAGGAGACCCAGGAAGGACATGGTTCAGAAGGGACAATCTGAAACTTCGCTTCTACCATGACTCACCTCCCTTAGCAGTCTGCTACATGCACTCAGGCAATCTACCCCATACACATGCTGCCTTTTCTGTAGTCCTCCAGCACACAGATAAGGATCGATCCTAACATTCGCTTCGTGGCTCGCTGTCACCAGTACCAGTAGAGCCCTTCGTTGATTCATGCTTTTCTTTTTTGTACTGGTAATGGAACCCAGTATTTTCATACTGCCCAACACCCCATTTCCCTTCAGAGAGGGTCTTGCTAAGTCACTTTGGGCTTGTATGTGTAACACTCCTCCCTCGGCCTTTGAGAATGCTGGGGTTGCAGATGTGCATCACTATGTGTGGTGCAATCCTTCACTTTTTTTGTGGCTTGCTCAGGCCACCCTGGGGGAAGAGCTGGCATGGCCTATGGTGCTGGGGACTGAACCGTGGTCCCTGCGCACTTACCTAAGCAGGCACTTTAGACTGCTGAGCTACCTCCCTAGCCCTCATTCAACAACGTAACAAACACGAAGCAAAACAGAAGCCAGGATCTTAAAAATAACCTACACTTACCTCCACAGGACTTATCCCATGCATCCTGCCTCCCAACGTATAACCAGTCAACCATCATTTCCTGTTTGTCTGTTTATGGCTTTATCAAACCTATATACCATGGCATGGCCACAGAGCAGAATACTAACAGCTAAAACAAATGACAAACGGCCAACAATGACTGCTGAGTCACAGTCATATACGATTATGACTGGATAGAAGTGCAGATTACATACCTATAAGGCCAGTTTATAACATTAAAAATACACACTCTTTAGGATGCCTTAAAATAGGCACACATTTGAAAACTTTTGTACTTATTCCCGATCTTTGAAGAAATGCATGTTTACTGCACAAGAATAGAGGCAAAGAGAGTATTGGGTCAGACTTCCTGGACTCTGGCCCACGTGTCCTCCCCGGGATCCCTAAGGAAGCTCACCCTCCCATCCCCTCGCTTCCATAAAGCAGGGCTGAGATCAAGAGCTTGAGAGGTGCAGGCCACTCACACAAGAGGACACAGGCAGGAAAAACCATAAGGGAGAAACACTAACTCTGCTCATACCGAGAGAGACAGAAATCACTCCTGACCACTATGTTGGCAAAAATGAACGAAAAATTTAATGTCACTGAGCATGGTAAAAATGACAGAGACAGATGATGCCAGCAGAAAGGCACACTTAAAAGTAATTCCATCTTTAAACAGCTGTATAATGACATGTAGCCAGGACCGGAGCAGGCATCCTCCTCTGCAGAATTTAGCCCAAAGAAGTAATTTAATACAGAGAAGCAACTTGGATGGCCCCCAACACTATAATGTCTTAGAAAAACCATAGGGGAGCAACAGGACAGTGTGAGACACAGCTGGGCTCTGCTGCAATTTTGAAAAGGAAACACACATATGACATTTAATACATGAAGAATACCAAAGACACAATACGCCTACGACCATGCAACAAGGGCCACAAGGTCCGTGCAGGAAGCGCACAGCTGCTGTGCTCCACAGGGAGCATGAACATTGTGTCTTCCGGCCCCCATGTGCCCTGTAGGGCTGCAAGTGCATTTTAGAGCTTGCCAGGCTCCTACCTTGAGAACTCTCGCAGCCTTCCTCGTCACTGTTGTCCTGGCAGTTATTCTGCCCGTCGCAGAGGAAGCTCTTATCGATGCACAGGCCATTCCTGCAGTGGTAGCGGGCGGTGGAGCAGAGCAGGGGGTTTGCAGCTGTGAAGGGAAAACAGAGCAGGTCACCAGAATAGTGGTGCACTCCCTAACCGGTGTGCAGAGCCTCCCCCACAGGTCCACGTCCTGCTCAGGAAGCATCATCTTGTCCTCTGAGATGCAACCTGGGCTCATCCTGGGGAGCAAGCCAGCCAATGGCCACAACAGGACAGGGCTACTCTGCCTCCTGTGTAGCGCCTCTTCTCCCAGATGGCCATGCCAGCGCCTGCAATCCCATCCACCCAGCTGGCTGCAAATGCCTCACCCTGCACAGGCACTCCCTGGGCTGGTCTTCAGCCTGCAGTGAGCCGGGGGGCGGAATCCAAATCTTACAGACTCTTGCTGGAGGGCGCAAGAGACACACAGAGACACAAAGCAATACCAGAAGTAGACAGGCAGCAGAGCATGGGCCTCTGCTTCCCAGGAAGGGTTCAGATGTTCAGGCCTGAGTACTATGTAGGATCCTTCAGTTTCTCTCCCTATAGACCAGTTTGCTATTTCTTCAATTATTCTTTTTCAAAAAGTTTCTTTTCACAGTACTAAAGATGGAACCCAGGGCTTTGTACACACCAGGCAAGTCCTCTGCCACTGAGCTGAACCTCTGACCCTTTTTATTTTTTGAGACAGGATCTTGCTGAATTGCTAAGTTGCCTAGGCTGGCCTTGAACTTGTGAACCTCCTGCCTTAGGCTCTCAAATAGCTACGATTACAGACGTGTGCCACTGCACCCAGCTTCCAATTCTTCTTTATGACCTAAGTGATGTCAACTGAGTGGCCTCAGTTTCTTCTTCACGATCAAAAAATCCCAGGAACCCAGTGTCACCAATCATTTATTGAGCACTTCCTCCACGAGGCTCCATACAACTCCTTCTTTTTTGGTCTTGCAGGGACTTTAAAAGAAATAACAGATCCAGGTCTGCGCTTCAAGGGTGGCAGCTGGCCAGAGTGAGGTCAACACAAAACTACTTTAACACACGGGCAGATCTGCAGACAAATAGCATCTCCACAGCGCAGTTTACCTCCCTTCCTGGTTCCTCGAAGTACAAGGCGGACAAGGCTCACTCCAGGGCTCTGTTTTCAATCAATGAAGCAGCCAAGTAGAAATTAATCTCTGCTCTGCTACTTATTCATTGCGACATCTTAGTCAAATTATTTCATCTCTCTGAGCCTTGATTGTTTTATCTATGGGCAGGACCAGCTCCATAATTTGTGAGATATGGGGGTAAACAAAATGTGAGGTCTGCTGCTCACAATTATTAAAAGCACAAAGAGGGCAAATTCAGACCAGCAAGCCAGCCATGGCGCCCACTAGGCTAAGCACTGGCCCTGCACGGCCTTGCCAGTAGCAAGCCCAGACATAAGAGCCTGCTCCTTATGACATGTACTTTGGCACCAAGTGAAGGATGTGTGGTGCGATGTAACTGCAAGGGCAGAAACACCGAAATAAGCCCCAGGATCGGGAGGCAGATTCATTTGTGTCCACAGCACCGACTGGGATCGTTCCCAAAACATCAGGCCTTAAGATAAATAAGCAGGAAGTACAGAGGCAGGATGGCTTGTCAGTTGGAGATTGGTTCTTACAATGTGCATCACAGTGACCAGCTGTTTCTAAGAAACAAAAGCAACAGGAACTGTAGCCAGAATTATTACCTGGGCAACGGACAAAGTGTAGGAGGCGGGGCACCTTCCTTTATAAGACCAGCACACAGTGGATGGTAGGCCCAGCTCTCAGGGCAACTATGGAGTCTGGACAGGGCTAGGTCAGCTCCAGCATCTCCCAGTGACTTTCACGGTGAGGTGGCAGCTGTAATCTGCCTGCTTTGCAGGCCTCACTGAGCCACTGCTGAGATACTCAGAGACCCCACTCTAAGGACCTGGTAAACCTCAGGCATCTAAAATGGAGATGTGACTAAAACTGACTACAGTCAATGTTCAACAGTGTATCAGAGTAAAAGACACATTGCTATTAGTCCTGCTCAAAATGTTCCCCTTACTTTGAATACATGGATTCCATTGTTCTTGTCACCTTCTGAAGCAGTTCTGGAATCCTCTTTCCTGAGTGTCTTTACTTGCACCATTGTGGCTGCCTTCAGTTCCTGAACTGATTCAAAATATTTACCATTCATGACCTTTGTGGCTTGAGGAAGAGCTAGGGGTACACGGTACCAGATTTGATGAATAACATAGATGAAGATGCAAAAGTTTTTTGTTTCTTTTTTTAATACTGTGGATGGAACTCAGGACCTTGCACCTGCCAGGCAGGCACTTATGCCACTGAGCCATCTCCCCAGCCCTACAAAAGATTTCTATATAGGCCTGCTTTTCCAGTGGATGGTACTGGGTGGCAGCCAGTAGGTACAAGGTGTATTTCTGATCACACCTTATATTAGCTAATATACAACAGGATTTTCAGAACTGCTTCCGAAAGTGGCAAGAATGACAGGATAAGTTTATCTGAAGCAGGACAGAACTATGAGGGGGGTTAGTTTTATTGTAATAAATGTTTTCATGAAGGCACACACCACACTCACTATTTTGTCATCTTCCCTTGTGTATCTTGTATAGAGAGGCTAGCAGTATTGGTGAGTAGAGGAAGAACAAGACTGGAGGCTCAGAGAGAAGGAATTCCTCCTTAAGAGAATGACTACAGAATTTTAGAAACAACTATTCAACCCAGAAAGTTTGATGTGGAAAGTCAGAGACCTGGAGGGATGAAGGAAGCCAGGCCTCTCAGTTTAGAGGATAACGGAGTGGTGTAAAGTCAAACAACAGTAGTCTGCGCTGAAAATGGAAGATTTAATTACATAAATCACTGTGGGCCAGAGCACAGCTCAACTTGATCGAGCTGAAACCAAAGTCAGACTTCAGCCAAAACCAAAAGGGGGAAACCCGAAACCACACATCACATTTGGCTTCTGTCCAAGGCGGCCCTGCAAACCCATCTGCCCATTAGCATCTCGCTGCAGCGGCGGCCTTCAGCTTCCCTGGGACTCTGTGGGTCACATCTATAGAGCCAAAGACTCAGTTACAATCAGCTCACTCAGAGGGACAGCAGCCCTGGAAACACTCTAATTGCGCCAAGATGGGTGGTGGGAAGCTTATACAAACACTTAGGCAGACCATGGTGCTCAATCATCCCACTGACTTCCTTTGGCGACGGGCCCTTCAAACTCAGAGCTGCCCAAGGAAAAGAACCTCATTTGCATGGACATTTACATATGCATCCATACACACTATATGTGTCTATATTTTTATATGTATATTTCAAACCAAAGTCATGGACTGGTTTTAATGCCTATAACTGAACGGTCTCATAGCCGGTATACACAAAGAACTCATAACTGCAATGCAAAAGGCAACTCAACAGAAAAAAGTGTAAAGGATACAGTCAGGCAATTCACATGAGAACAAGGACAAGTGATCAATAAAAACAGGAAGGAAAATGCGTACCATCACTGGTAAGGATGCACACTTTCCGTGCATCAGACTGGCTCCATCTACGGTCTTAGATAAAGGTTGTTGGCAAGGACATGGAGGCAAGAGGCAGGGACTCTGAGCAGGACTCCACCTGCTGGGGCCACCATGGAGACAAACTAAGTCCCATCTAGGAAGGTTTGAGGGGCACGTGGCTTATAGCCCAGTAACTTCATTTCCAACTACTGCAGACTCTGGGGAGACCCATGAATAAACAAAAATGTTTATATCAGCCATTATTTGTAAAACAGAGAAATTACAAATGTCCACCAATTAGAGAATAGACACAATGTGCTATGTCATTATACTGGAATACACTAGCAGGTTCCTACCTGTGGCCCTGGGGCTTGGGAATGCCTGGCTGGTGGAGCCAGGGAACCAAGTAAATTGTCATGGGCTGCATATAAAAAGCAAGGCAGTTTGAGCCCAGCCCAGGTGAAGCGTTTCCTTCCTCAGGGTCTAAGGGCTTTGTGTCCTGCTTCCCAAGGGTAAAGCAAGCTAGAAGGGAAAGGGGAGGCCGTTAACACCCTGCAAAGTAATAGCAAGAAGTGAAAGCTGGCAACTATGGAAGGGAACAGAGGAGAAAAAAAACCAACTGCAAGAATTCCAAAAGCATCAAATAGTTTCAACAGAGCCCACAAAATTCTAAAAAAGGAGCCAAAGACAACCCCATACCACAGCTAGATCTGAAAAATTACCGTTCCTGAAAGTGACCTTGAGGTGCTCCCAAAAAGGACAATGCTGATGAGGCCAAGGGGCAGACACACCCATCCCAGGTGTTTTGCCAAGGTGTCCATGTTCGGGTTCTGAACAGCTTCCCCAGGACTTCAGGCAGCCTAAGCTCCCTTTCGTGCCTCCCAGCACCCACGCAGCCTGACTGCAGAGCTGGTGGACCCAGGTCCTCCATGGGCCAGTGCTGGGAGCTTTGGGGCAGGTAGGTCTCAGGGACTTCTGGGGCCCACAGGGACTGGCCCAGGTCTTACAAATAGCAGCTCCTCCCCAAATAGCCCACAAACTGGGCAGGAGACACTGCATTCTTAGGATGCTATGTTTGGGACCTTTTTGCAATATTTAGCGCTCTTCAAATGTTTATGTTTCTTTTGTCCTTGCAAGGGTTTACAAGCCCCTGGAAAATGTGTCATTTTACTCAGTTAACTACAGAGAGGAACATTGACTCTTGCAGTATTTGTTTCACTGAAGTTGGAGAAAACGGTCTGTGGAATTGACTTTACAAACCCAGCTGTAGGCTCAAACCTCCTTGGGCATTATTACACAAGAAACGCTGAGCTCTAATGGTCTATTTCCACAACTTGCTGGATGCGGAAAACAGAACAGTCTCTCCCTGCTGGGGAGGGAGATGGGAGCAAAGGGAACCACTCAGTGGTTACCCTGACGGCATCTACTTTGACCACATCTAACGGAGTGGACCAAGGGACTACTGCGGTCAACCAAAAGCAACCAAGAGGCTCCAAGATGGGAAATGAGACAATTTGCCTTCAGGAAGACTAAAGAAGAGTGCTCTTTCATACACTGCCAGTCAGTGATATTGGCCCCTCTCTGATCTCAGAGGCTTTGTGACAGAACGCCAGCCACCATCATCACCTGCTCCTCACATGTGGGGGCCACCACTCTGGCCCTGACTCGGCCTCCCAGGGATTTTATCTCCCTGGCCCTAATTTCCCTGAAAACTGGGCAACTGGGACATGTATATTTGTATAGGACCCTGTTTTCCCAATGGAGGCTACCTAGGACCTGTTTTCCAGATAGAGGCTACCCAGCCCCAGGAAACCACAGACTCGGCAGGCATGGTGGCATGTGCCTATAACCCACTCATGGTGGGTTGAGGCAGGGTAAGGGTAAGCTTGAGGCCAGTCCGAGCAACTTGGCAACTGAGAAAAGCCTATCTCAAAGTAAGACGTTTAAGACAGTATTGAGCTTCCAGTTCAGAACAAAGGCCTTGCGTTCAATCCCCAGCACCCAAGGGGAACTGGGAGAAAAAGCAAACCAAGGAGAAAAAAGAAAAAAGCCAGGGACTCCGAGCATGTTCTCTGCTAACGGTCCATCAGCTGCAGACACTGCCTCCTCCATTGCAAGCTCCCTACCTGGTCAGCTCACAGGCCACACAGCGGCCCTCACCCAACCAAGACAGGACATGGTCTGAGTGCAGCTGGGTCCTGCGGAAGGTCCAAGGGCCACCACTCTGGGCACACAGGCCAGAGGCACAGGCTGCTTCATCCTGCCTATGTCTTCCTGATCTCTATGGACACTGAGGGTTTTAACCCGCAGTACTACCCTGGAGTCACGCAGGCCCACTGGAAGAGCCCAGCCCTCTCAGCCGTAGTCATCTGCTTCCTCCAGCTCTGTCCATTTTCTCAGCATTGCTGTCTGCTGCAGACCCAATCTGTCTTCTCCAGGACCCAAGTCCAGTCCACTGCTCCAACTACTGCCTGTCTGGGGTGGCTACGCTGGTCCCCTGCAGGCAGCAGGCACCTTTGCCTGCCCCTCATGAACCTTCAGCCTGAGCCTGCTCACCTTAATCTCTGCATGTCTGATGCCCACATCCTGCCCTCCGCACCTCCCTCTCCCTCCTTCTATAGTGTCACTTCTACTGAAGGTGCCACCATGTCCCAGCTCCCCTGACATACCAGCCCCACCTGACCTTCTCCCTCTCCTTACCCTGCCCTTGCTTGGTGCCAGCTCCCCTTGCTGGGTGCAAAATAGAACCCCAAGGTCTTGATTTCTCATCATGTGTCCTAGTGACAGTTCCCAACACACCTTTCTGTCCTAATCAGTGTGAGGCTGTGAGTCCACCTGGCCTCAACTTTCAGCTCTACCATTTGCAAGTCTGACACTGAGAAAATTATTTAACTCCTACAAGCCTCAATTTCCTCATTAGTAAAGTGTGTGTGTGTGTGTGTCTATCTCAAAAGATTTTGCAAAAATTAAATAAGATGATGCATGTACAATAAAGAAAATAGTGCATGGCCCACAGTAGGTGCTCAGTTTCTATTTGTAATAAGTCATTGTTATGGCAGATAATATTAGTATAGCGGTTAGGAATTTTGGGCTGAGTTTACACTGCCTGATTTATATTGCAACTTCGCCACTTACTCATTATGTGACTATGACAAGTTACTTAACTGACCCTGATCTGTTTCCTAGTGTAACGTCTCAGTCACTTTCCTCATCGCTAGACACAATACCCAACACCAACAACTTCAAGGAAGGGAGCTTTACTATGTCTCATGGCTCAGTCCACAGTTTGCTGGCCCCTAGGCATGACAGCATGGTGGGAAGGCCTGCGTAGAGACAGGACCAGAAAACACAGTGAAGGATTCACCGCTCCTCTCATGGTAGGCAGGAAGCAGAGAGAAGGGAAGGAAGGTGCCTGAGGAGGTGGCAAACCCTGTCGGCTCACACCCCTAGCGACCCACTTTTCCTACCTGTGAGCCCCTGAGGCTTTGCGGGAGCATCAGGTATAAACGACAGCATGTCTAATGCAGGGGCACGGTTCTATCTGCAATGAGGCCACCAGATAAAGCACACAAGAAGACACCACACACAGTGAGCGCTCACTGTCAGCCAAGGGGCAGCGTGCACACACCACCCAGCCTGGCCTGCACCCCCAGTCTGAAGTACCCCACAGGACTTCCCAGCCTCCCAAGCTGATTTACCCCAGCAGTCCTCACAGATGTGCCCAGCAGGAAATCATCTCTCCTATCACCAACTTCGCAGCACTCCCAACTGTCAGCTGCACAGTGCAATTATTGGTACACATGTATTTCTGGCTCTCCTACTTGAGGATGGGCTCAGGAAGCCAGAGTCTGCATGTGACCCAGGCTACCTCCCCACAGCAACTTGCGAGGCTGGGGGAGGGCGTAGGAGCGGGGCTTAATGAACACCAAGAAGCCCAAATGCATGCCACAGGCACAACCCGCAAACGAGAGGACTATGATGTTTGTACCACAACGTCTGTATGTCAGGGACATATCTTGACTGGTGAGGGGAGGAGAGGCTGCCCAAGTCCGCCCAGCTTCCTCAACTCTCCCTTTGCGGATGAGTTCCTGGATCCACCCACTGAACAATCATTCCTTGGCTGTGTCCTGTAAATAAAATGCTCTCTAAGTGCTGAGGATGAAACACTGCCCCGTTCCGGATAATCTGCCGCTGAGTAGAGCACCTCCAATCCCTCCCAGGCCTCCACCTCTGAGCACGTGTCATTTAGATGCAAACCATAACACCCTGAGAGCAAGATGAACAGAAAAATTGGAAAATATAGGAATGGAGGCCAAAGCTTCAAAACTGTGAACTCTACTTATTTGTTAAACTGAATAAATCACCCAGTAAAACCACCCTCATTCTTGTACTTATTTCTTGTGACTATTTTATTATGGCATATTTCAAGCATTCAAAAATATACACTGATCAATATACTCTTATATATTGATCACCTGACTATAACATTTACCAACCCACTGCCAATTTTCTCAGTCCCTGATGGCACTGGATTGAAGCACACTCCAGATATCATTTAATCTAATCCCTGCATACATCAATATATATTCCTAAAAGATGTGGGCATTAAAAAAAAAAAACTACAATACCATTCTCAAACTTTAGAATATTAACAGCAATATTTTAATTTTATTTTAAAGAGGATAAAAATAATTTTAAAACCCAGAAAGTATACAGAATTTCAAAAAACAAGATAGGAATTCACCAATGGTTGGTATATTGCATAGCATTCTTCAAAGCAGTTGTTCAGATCATTAGGTATAAGCATGTAAGATTGGTCAGAAAATTAAGCATTAACTGTTCCTCTCAATAAACCAATAGAAACCAGCAGTACAATTATCTTAGCTATCTTATCATGTACATGTGTATGTACCTTTTCTTTCTTTTCTTCTTTCCTTCATACCAGCTGTTCTTTCCTTTTCAGCAGTTTCTTTCCCTTTTACAATATCTGTTGTACCTAACAGTAATATTTATTATTAAATATCCAACCACAATTCTAAATTTACCACTATCTTAATTTTTTTAAGCAGTTGGTTTATTCAGAGTCAGGATTCAACCAAGGTCTCTACAATAACCCAGCTGGTTAATGAGCTCTTCATTCCTTCCAGGTTCCCCCTTCCTCTGGGTTTTCCCTTGCACAGCACTGATAGATGCAGCTGGGCCCAGAAGGATCTCCCGCCTTCTGGATCTGACAGTCAGCCTTCCCACGGGGTCAGTGACACACTCCTCTACTGCGGAATTTCCAATAAACTAATGGTTAGATTCGGAGGCTCAGTCAGACTCAGTTGGGATATTCGGGCAGAACTACTTCGCGGTGGTGATGCATGTTTCATACCGAGGACAATGTCTTATGCACTAAAACTGCCTTACAGGAGGTTTCCATGGCAGGTGAGCGGCAGGCCCACACCTCAGTCTCACTCTCCTATGCACGCTGCCTTACACACTTGGGTGCGATGCACACAGAAGCTACATTTAGATTGAGACTAACAGGGCAGCCCAATTTGAGAAGACTGAGATTCAAATTACCACCAAAATGGTGGTGTCTACCAAATATTTTCCCCTCTCCAAAGCCCCAGAAACTGGATGAACAAGACTGATGGAGAAGAGAAAGGAGCTCCGAAAGCCACTCTATGACGCTCTGGAATTCCCACACTGATCACCAAAGCGATCTTGTGTGCACCTGGCCCTAAGTGCACCAGGGGTGTTGAGAAGGAACCCCAGGAGGGACAACTAGAGGGCACACGTGCGCGAGGAGCCAAACAGCACCACAAAATGGCTTGAAAGCTGTCAGAACCGCAGTCCACCCAGGGCAGGTGGAAATGTGTGGTCCACCCGACTGAGTAGGCCACTTGCTTACTCAAACAAAAATATAACCATTCTCCCCAGGAATTAACAATCATAAGGGTCCTACATAATAATTAAATGCCCAAAGTGGAATCTAAAGTTACTGGCCATATAAGCAATCAGAAAAATTCAAGCTCACATGGTGAAAAACAACTCACAGACACGAACCCAAGATTACACAGATATTACAATTACATGACAAACAAATCATCGTCATTCACAGACAACATGAGCCCCAATGGAGAAGACTCCAACTTCACCTGAAGATACTCAGAATTAAAAAAGAAATAAAATTTGCAATGTAGACGTACCAACTCCCCATGATGAATATAACTGTGCACTGTCACCATGCACTAATAAAAGTAAAAATTTAAAAAGAATTACATGACTAAAATCTTGGTCATGTAATTATACATGCAGCTATTATACAAAAACCCTAACAAGAAGTCCTAAACACTTGCGAAGCAAAAGGAAAAACACACCATCTCAGCCAAGAAACAGAAAAACCCAAAGAAAACTACAGAATTAAAACATACAGTAACTGCAACTCAAAGAAAGCAAAACACATTTAGATAATCTCCAAAGCTGGCCAGGGATGAGAAAGTAAAGAATTAGGAAATTTGATGATGGATTAATAAAAAATACACAATCTGGACAATAAAAAAGCAAAATGGCTGATAAAAATGGAACACAGCCTCAGGGACGAGTAGGACAATAACAACCTCTGATGCTGCCGTCATCAGAATCCCATAAGGAAGAAAAAATTATTTAAAGAAACCTGTATTAAGTAGCGCAGAACACAAAGCCTATAGATTCAATTAAATAGTGAATTCAAAGAAATCCACACCCAGATACCTGATAAAATGATCTAAATTCTGTTGAAAACTAAACACAAAAAACAATAGGAGCTAGGGTAAAATGATACATAATTTGTAGGGAAACATCCAAATGAGAATAGGTAGGTTTCTCTCTGGAAACCAGAGAAGCCAGAAGGAAGCAGCACAGTTAAAGTGCTTAGAGAAAGGAATTATCAACCCAGAACTCTACCCACCACAAAAATCCTTTGGGAGTGAAGGTGAAATAAAGACATTCTCAGATGAATGAAAACTGAATCTGTTGCCAGTAGACCATTTAAAAAAAATGGCTGAAGGAAATTCTTCAGTCAGAAGGAGATGACACCAGAAGGAGTCTTGGAATACCAGGAGGGCAGAAAGACTGAACTCACACGGCAACTGTCTCGATAAACATGGCATTCTCCTGGGGGGGCTGGCACATTTAAAGCAAAAATGAAAGCACGGCTGTGGGATCTCTAACAGATGTAGGTTGATGACGTAACACAGAGAGACCTACAGAGTAAGGCTGCTGCTGCTGTGTGCCTCCCCTCGAAGTGGCGCCATATTGATTCAAAGCTGTCTGTGGGAAGATCGAGTGGAGGCTCCAGGACGCTCACCTGCTCCCTCAGTAGAAGGCTCCTCATTAATTTTTCACGTGTGGGTTTCAGCACCTAGATCCATTCCCCATTAAGGGTAATGAAATGGAGACCTGTGCTCTAATTCTCTCACTGCTTTTGGCTGTTTATTTTCTTAAACCAGCTATCTGACTTCTCTGTAGTAGACTGCTTAGAAGGGGGACTAAGAGCTTGATTCTTCTGTTTACCAGTTCTCACACAGTGAGTGAGAGTCTCCAGTTGTACACAGTAGAAGAGAGAACAATGCTGGCTTAGTCCCCAGTGACATGATCCTGGATAGATAAAACTCGCTTTCACAAAGCAAAGACCAACATCCAAACACGTAAATTGTGCAGGGTGCTTAGCTTTGGTGGGGAGAAGGAAGGACGACACAATCATTTTGAGTGTGCACAATAATGTATCGCACTGCTTTCTGCTGTCATTGGATTACTCTCTTGCATTGTGTGTGTGTGTAAATAAGATTATAAGATCCCATGACAACAGAAGCCGACATCACGCTGGTACGCCCTCACTAAAGGGCTAAATGAGCTATAAGAGAAGTATTCCTTGGAGAGTTGAAGCCAATGGCAAATTCTAATAAGTATGATCTTCTATCACTTGCACTTTTTAAACTACTATATATAATATACACAACACACAAACATATATATAATATATATATATACACATATATTACATAATAAAAAATCGATTACTGCAGGCCAGTCACAAGACTTCTGTACACGTGCTGCCATAGCAAGAACAAGCCACAGGCCTTCGATACATGTCATCCGATTCTCTGGGGCACCCTGGCCCTCAGCATGCCCTGTGTAGACACAAGGAAGCCAGTGTGCAGGGAGATGACGCAGATGCCTGCCCCAGCTTCTCACAGGAGACACAAATGGAGGCTGAGCTCTGGGTCTGGTTACCTCCCTCGGCCAGGCCACTGCCCTGTGGGTCACGTGTGTCTTTCCAACAAGCTGGGCTTCAGTCTTTCTGCTAAATACAAGGGGCTCCGTGGGTCTGCCGGGTTTCTATCACTTGAGGGCCAGAAGATGACATGAGGCGACAGAAGGCATGTGGGAGTGTGGTTCACTCCCCACGTCCCCATGGCATCGCATACTGCAGAGATGGCTCCCAGGGACAATGGGATACCGCAGGAGGAAACTGCCCTCCTCTGCAAGGATGGAAGAGTCAAACTATTAAAACAGTAGGTCACTAAGGCTTATACGTTGGAAAAAAGATTATTAAAATAAAAAATGATCACAATAGGGATGGCATCACAAGCACATTAAAGAAAAGAAAGTGGAGAAGAGCGACTAGACAGACAGACAGACAGACAAGATAGATGGACAGATGCGCTGGCACCAAACTGCCCAAGTGTTAGCAATGCATCCTAACATTTGTGATTATGGGCTATCTTCAAGGTTTTTTGTTTGCTTGTTTTTACAATAGTCTAAAGCAGAAAAGGCTGCAGCACTCCTGGAGGGCTGAGCAGCAGAGGACAGGGCTCCAGGGTGGAGATGCCATTCTGCACAGCACAGCAGTGGACCGTGCCACTGCACATCTGCCCGGCCCACGGGGGCACTGCACCACGTGGGAACTCTAACCCAACAGCAGCCATGACAGTACGATGGGCAGGGAAGATCGCCAAGGGCCTGAAGCCTGCTCTGGCGTGGGACGCCAAGGGTCAGCGAGGCTGCTCGTTTGCTCGTCAAAGTCCTTGATTTTGCTATAAACCTAAGATTGCACAAGTGTAGTCATAAATGTAAGCATGGAAAATAAGAGACCTAGAGATGCAAGAAGTGGGGACAGAAGGAAGGAGGAAGGGAAATAAAAAGCATTAACATGTGTTACATACAGCATCTAGGCCCCACAATGAATATGATCGGCACGTACTGCAAATATGTGCTAAGGAAAATGTAAAAAATTAAAATAAAAAATCAGTACACATATATATGAAAATAATTGTTGGCTGAGAGCCAACAATAGTTACAAAGGCTTGAACTGGGTCTAGTATTTTGGGGAGAATGGAAAGAAGATACAAGGCATCTCGCAGGTGGGAAGAGATGCTAAAGGCACCAAGGCTGTGGTGTGCAAAGTCACTGGACACAGGGATGGTGGGAGGCCAGGTGTCCAGGGCAGGGAGGAAGTAGCCCAATAGCAAGCTGCCAAGAGTCAAGGAGGGATGAACATGGGTCTGTGCGCATGCCTCTGTGTGAGTGTGTGTGTGTATGTGTGTGTGCGCGCTAACACCATCAAATATTATACAGGATGTAAAAGGAATCAGGCAGCCAAAGTCAAGATATTTTAGCTAGATTACTAGGACACTTTCAAGAATATACTCTTAGAGTACATACATCATTAATAAATCAGTATTCTGCAAAAGAGTTCAAAGTAGGAACATTAAGTAAATACACAGACAAGTCAGAGTCATTCTGACAAGGGTTTGGCTCCCTGGGTCTCCCTTGGACTTCAGCGCACTGCTAATGCAGAACTCACACTGAATTCAGTTAGGCCGAGGGACTTATCGAGTCCCCATCCATGGTAGCCGGGCATTCCCACATTTCCACAACAGAGATGTGTACAGCACAGACATGGGCAGTAACAGTGCCTCCTGAGCATGAGAGGCACAGTGAGGTGACCACCCGGGACTGGTGCACTAGGCTGGCTGCCAAGAGCAAGACTGGTGGTGCTGGGCCCTGGGCACTTACTGCAGTTCTCCTCGTCGCTGCCGTCAGGACAGTCCTCAAACCCATTACACCGGAAGCGGCCAATAATGCAGTGGATGCCACTGGCACAGGGGAAGAACGTCGGGCCACACTTCGACTTGGCTTTGGCTGCAGGGGGAACAAAAGGAGACAGACAGTGAGACAGCAGGACTACACGTCCTCAGTTCACAGCACACCCAGCGTGTTCGGAACGGGGTTTGTTCTGATGTCCCAGCAAGGATTCTTAGCGCACTATCTGACTCAAGCACCCAGCCAGGCCAGACTCAGCATGCAGTGTCCTCCAGGCAGGAACTGGCCAGCCCTGTGCAACACAGCCTTGCTACACAGGCAGACACTCAATCTGAGTGTGGGGAAGAAGCAAGGGATGCATGAATGGGTGAGCGGAGGGATGACGGACAGATGGAGCTGCTTCTTAGAGTGCTGAAGAAACTTGAAGCATTTGTACTGAAGTGGATGCCACTTGAACATATACTCATAAGTGAAATAAACCAGACATACATGTGTAAATATCGTATAGTCTCCCTAGTATAAGAAGCAAAAAGCAGAAATACAAATGGAAACGTACAACAACAACTAAAATCAATTGAGTCTGATAAGGCAAAGTGAATGGCATATGCTGCAGAATACTAATCAGCTTTTCTTCTGGATGGTCAACAACCTAAGTTCACAGATCAAAGTTGGAGAAATAGAAGAGCCACAAGGCCAGCCAACATTTTGACCTCTTCAAGGTCAGTGAAGACTCAGGACATAGGAGAACCTGTACTGCAACAGCATGAAACTCAATTGAGTTCCAAATTTTCTGAACAAGGAGATTATGGAGCCACAGAGGAAAGAGATCGAAGTTCTATAGTGTGCCTGGGGAGAGTCACATGGACAGAAAACTTTCTCTCAGGCTCTCACAGAGAGCAAACTGGTCAAGCATTGGCCATGACTCATCCACATGGATGACACAAAGGATCTACAGAATAAGGTACAGGACTACAAGATAAACCCTGAGGGGACTTCACTGACCTCATAAGAAATATAAAGTACATGTGTTGGTAAGTCTTGCTCTATCTAGGTCTTAACCATCCAGCAGAAAAGTATAAAAATGAAGTATACATCGCGGGGCCATAATATTAAGCTGAGCTGTAAATGGCTATGGTCGACAACTTCTTTGAATAACTCACTATGGTTGTGGAATGCTGGACTGTCGAGTTCAAGCACCTAAGTTAGTTGAATGACAATGGAGTGCCCATCTCTGACAGGTGTAGAGAAAGGAAGGGGTATAGAAAGGAAGAATCATGATGTGTGTGTATGGACAGTACAGTTGGGATTGATAACGCTGTGCTTCTACATAATTCTATGAGGGGCAAGATTTGCACTAATGGTGGTTGGACAGGATATTATGTCAGCTTCTAGTACTATGGACAACCACTAGGAAAATAACAAGGTAGGAAGTATTAATTATTGAATCTTTGATGTAATTCAGGTATAAAAAATAAGATATGCAAACAGCTACACTCTCTTAATTTACTGATGAGACATACGCTATAATAATGTCTGTAAGTATAATATCATGTATGCACCTTCTATGATACCAAAACATTATGAAAACAGTTTGCAATGTATTAATTTATGAAATCCATCTTGTCAAGGTACCTTAAAACTGTCTCATCGATATTTGTACTTCAATAAAACAAAAGTAAAATAAATTAAAAAAAAAAGAACCAACCAAACTCCCTGGGTCTCAGCTGACAGAAAACCAGTGTCTACCGTGCTAAGCTGTGTGCCAAGTGCTCTGCCTGGACTGGCTCACAGAACCCACCCTGTAGGCCCCCAGTGGAGGATGTGCAGAGCAGTCGGCGCAACACCCCCGAGGCTGCAAGCCTCACAAAGGCTGGCCTGCGAGGCTGGCTCCTTAAGCTGTAGCTGGGGAACTTGGGTAAGTCAATGAGGGTTCCCACCCACCCTGCGTGCTCAGAGCGGTTGTCTGTGCCTAAAAAATCAGGGCCAATAGCATGGACTGTGCTGAACACCGCTTTCTGGTGGAGGCTGGAGTTCTGGTAGACGGGGGATGCCAGTGTGAGCAGCCCCTAATGAGTTCCCAGACAGCCCTTCCCACACAGCCCCTCGTCACACCTGCTACTAGGGGAGTTACATGCACCTTGTGGGCTGCAACTGGGAGAAATCTCTCGGAAGCTGGGCTAGGTCCCCTTGGACTGCAATGCATTCAGCCAGGCCTTTGTTGGTGCTGCGCTGTATCCCTTTGCTATGCTAAACCATGGCCCCGATGTGACCATATACTGACCAGTGAATTATCCCAGCAAACTGCTGAAGAGACCCCAAACATAGATGGAATGGCTCCTCTCCCCATGTCACAAATGGACTTTGAGGATAAAGTAATGTGCCCAAGGCCACACAGCTGGAGAACCTTGAGCCAGGTGAGGTCCTGGGCATGGGCTCCAGTTCAGTAAGCTCGGTACTGCCTGGGTACCAAGGGTGGTCATTTTCTGCACTAGAAGCCAGACGTGTTTGCCGAGGCAATTCATCTTGCACTCCTGCTGTACCAACGGTCTGAACGCAAACAGTCATAACTCAGGCTAGATTGAACATCCTGCTAACATAAACAGCCCTGTGGGGTAATGTGCTTTCTTTTTAATGGTGCTCACTGCCCTGGCTGATGATTAGAAGGTCCAAGACGGAATCTAGGCTGCATCCAGCTGGCAGCTCTACCAAACATCCCCAGTGCCTCCAAGCTGAGTGGCAGGACCCATGGTCCTCACAGAAGCAAGGGCTGCTTCTCTGGAACAAGCAGGCAGTAAATTGCCATCGTGTTCCTGCTAGTGGCAACACGTTAACTTCAGCAACAGTCGGTACACAATCAACAGAGTGTGAAGGCTTGGAAGATATCCTCGCGCAGAAACCCACATGACTGTTTCCACCTGGCGCTTCTAGGATGACGTGGGCATGCTCTGCTCAGAGCTCCGTCTCCAGGACGCCCGGATTTCAAGCTCTATCTCCATCCTGACGGCTTTGAGCGCATTCTAAATACTGCTGAACCTCAGCATGTTCACAGGCAAAAAGGAAGGAATGCTGACTCCTCGGGTGTCTAGGAAGGGCTCAGTGGTAACCTGCGTGAGGGGCCTAGAGTACAGCATGACATATGGCAGGCGCTCCATAACAGCAGGCTTAACACGGTCTGTCATCATCACTGTCAGCCCTGTTAAGTTTGCAGGATTTAAAAACTGATCCTTGGGCTACTGGAGATTATTTTCTGATTATACCAGTTTAAAAAACTCATGGTGGAAGGCGTCTATGAATGAAATACATAGTGATCTCTAAGATATGCTGTTAAGGAACAAAAAACCAGGTACAAGAGAGTACAGTACGTTTTCCTCTATACAAGAAAGGTGGCAAAAGCAAATACATGCACTGACATACTCACGAAAGAACTGCAGGCAAGACAAACAAGAACCGGAGAGATCAGTTAGCAACAGGGGGTGAGTGGAAAGGAATGCAAATAATAGGGAACTGGGAACAGAATAAAGGAACAAAGATCTATTTGTACACACATATTCAGTCCATCTACCAAATCTCAGTATATATTTGCACTGACTGCACCTAGAGAAGTATCTTAGAATCATCCCCAAATAATGAAATATCATTTCATTCATCCCCAAATAAAGAAGCAGAATCCAAAACATGGGCTGAGGGACCCTCGGTGGAATATAAACAATACCAAATAAATACAACATTATCACAAATGAACAGTATGACCACACTGAAGAAAAGTAGGAAAGGAAAGAACCTGCTTATGTTACTGATAAAGCATTGTTTTCCTGGATTCTATAAGGCTGAAGAGAAAGAAATATACAGACAATGTACTGCATTTGTCTTGCACAGGGGCCATGGAACAGCGAGTCTGAAGCCACTTTTGGAGTGTACAAAGATTGAATGAATAAATACACTGTGAATAATAAGAACAAGATGTCTCATTGTCTGGGGGAAAAGGTGCCATCAGGAAAGTAGGAAAGAAAAATGAAACGTGTGTGAGGCTTAAGACTAGACCGGACTCCAAGGTTTTGAAAGTAAGCAAACAGAGTGACTCAACGGAGAGACAGATGGGGGGTGATCTGAGCATGTATGGATTAGTATACTGCACATATATTAGAGAGCTTTGTTTGTTGAAAGGCGCTAGAACAATGGCATTCCTATGCAAGCAAATCTAGTGCCCAGCTCTCGGTCTCTAAGTAGCATTGGCTAGCAAATGGAACCAGGCTTCAGAGAAGTGGGTGACTGCAGAAGGGACAGAAAGATGACCTTGCGGACCTGGAGAGTCTTGTGATGCCAGAAAGTAAAGAAGTAAATCAAAGTAAACCAAAGTAAATCAAAATCTGAGGCAGGTCAGAAGTTCCCGATGGCCAACACTAGGACAATCTAAATAGCAAAAGAAAGAAATTTTCTGGATTACAATCCAGAGGAGGAAAATGTTCCTTAGGTTTTGATAACACACTGATGCCAAGAGATGGTGAATAAATGAGTAAAGGATGGGTAAGGGATAAGTCTTTCAGCCATGAGCATTCTCATTAATAAATACAGAAGGTCACCAGGAAGCAGGCAGCACAGTGACGGCTGTTACACAGACAAGATCCACCCAGGGATCCAAAATTAGAAGGTGAAAGCTTGAGGAGAGATGGGAGTGTGCACTCTCCACATGGCAACGTGTTTACTACATCGCCTTTTATAGCGATTGCCATCACCCTGCCATCAATATGTTTATTAGTTACGACGGGAAAATAGTGACTTTAATGGTAGAAAATCTTGGCAGACAGCAGCTTCATTGAGTTATCACTGCCAACATGACAGCAGCAAGACACGGCCACAGCACCGTCCCCCTCACGGGAGAAACTGAGAATGTCCCACATGGCTGCTGTGGTATCCTTGCAAACCAAAGATACGCAGCATCAAAGGAACACCTCAGACAAGGCCAAGAGAAGGCCTTTCTACCGTGCAGCCAGTCAGAAGTCTCCAGAGTCATGAAAAACTTAGAAATTACCCAAGATCGTAGGAGACAAGGCTACTAAATGTAACATGGGGTCTTGGAAGAGACATCAGTGAGAAAACGGCACAGATCCTAGTGAAACTCTATAGTGTACAGCTGAGAGCGCCGTAGCACTGCGGCTTTCTTAGTTTTGAAAACTGTTACGGCTATACCCGATATTAGTAAGTGGAAGGTGGGCGAAGAGCGTGAGAACGCTTAGTACTATTTTTGCAACTGTTTTGTGAGGCTGAAATTCTTTCAAAATAAAAAGCTAGAGCCATGTTCATGGTGAAGTACACAGAAACAGAACAGAGAAGAAAGCAAGCACCTACGGTCTCTCCACTCCAAAGTAACTGTAATTAACTTTCATGCCTCTGATATCAGAATGCACATTTTTTTAATGTTTCAAATGTTTTATTAAATTTTTAAACTTTGAGATAATTGTAGATTCACATGCAGTTATGAGCAAGAACACAGAGACAGCCTATGTATGTTTTCCCCCTATGGTAAGAATGTAGGACAATATCACCAACAGGATGCTGACGCTGATACTGTAAAACACAGAATATTTCCATCACTACAAAATCTCAACTGCTGCTCTACTTCCTCCTTTTTATCCTGGCAACCAGAGGTCTGTTCCACATCTCTATAATTTTGTCATTAAAGAATATTATGTAAGTGGAACCATTCATTCTATACCCTTTGGGTGAATGGCTTGTTTTTATTTAGAGTAAGTCTCTGCAGAAAATTTGTATACTAACTCTTTCACTTACAACATAAATATTTTCCAATATTTTTGTAACTGCAGAAATACTTCATCTCCTTGGCACAGTAAGGTCATTGCTACCATTTCCTCCTGTCGGGCAGTGGGTGCGAGGACACTGATAAGCCTTGGCCTCCAGAGATTCATGTGTTGGACGCCTTGTCTCCAACTCGGTGGTGCTAAGAAGCTGTGGAACTTCTAGTGCAAGAGAATTAGGTGGCTGACACACTGCCCTCAGAAGGTGCTAACCCTGGCCTAGGGAGACGAATTTGTTTCTGAAGGAGTATACTGTTATAAAAAAAAAAGCAAGTGTGACCCCTGACTCTCTCTGGTTTCCTACCTCACCACATGCTCTTTGTCTCTCACACACAGAGCTCCTACCCATGATGCCATGTATCAGGTGACCACCAAGGGATCCCTCATCAGAACAGAACAGATATCAATGCCAAACTCTTGAACCTCCAAAACTGTGAGTTAAACAAACCTAACCACTGTACAAATCACCTATCCTCAGGTATTCGGTTATAGCAACAGAAAAATGGCTAATAGACATAATTCAATTCTCAGCATTATAGATTTTACTGTAAAGAACATTACTGTGCCCTTTGTGCACTTGGCCTGAATTACAAATAATGCTCGTAGGCCAGATTCCTAGAAGGGGTGGTACCAAGTGGCAAAGTATGGATATTTTATGCCAATTCTATGATATATTGCTGAGCTCGTTCATCAAAATCCCACCACGGTCCAGACTTTGATAAAACAAAACAAAAAAACTAAGCCATTTGCTTCTGGAGCATTTCAGAATCATGTGCTCTTTGTTATAAGCATTTATGTCAGGATCTCCGAGCTCCCCGGGTTTGGCAGTTCATTGGGTGAGTCCCAGGTCCTTGGAGCTAGTCACAATGCTGGCTATAAGGTGACAGCAAAGAACAGGAAGCCAAATCAGCTGAGAGTAAAGGCTCACAGCGGTATCCAGAGGACACCAGACGCAAACTCCCGAGAGGGTCGTGCTAGTCACCAAGGGTGTGCCAAAATCCTCCAGCAACAGGCAAAGACAGTGTGTGTGAGATGCTGTCCACCCCAAAAGCACATGGGGCACTCAGCACCCAGGGTTGTAACGGCCAGCTGGCCACACACGCAGTGTTCCCAGGACATTCAGCGCTGGGGGCATGACATAAAGCACACTGTTCATATGACCAGCCCAGGCACTGTGAGCCTCTCTCAGCAGAGTGCGGAAATCCTCCCACGCCCTAATTCTCAGACCACAGGCCATGACCAACCTCCCCAGCATGCCGGCCAGCTGGCCGGGCAGCTCCTTCACTGCTCAGAGGTCACTTGGAACCTGCTGGGTGGGGAAAGGCTATGGAAGCAGAACATGTGGCTAGCTCTCCATTCACACGTTCTTCTGCCCAGGCCCACACTTCTAACAGCCTGTCCTTGATCAGCTAGTCCTGCCCTGGGTACCTTCTGAATAGTCAGAGAAGAAATACCGTCTAAGAGGCCGAGAGCTCTTCCTCAGGAACCCAGCGTCCTCACAGGAGCATCACGCAGCTCCGCAGTGTCAGCAACCACATGGGCCTCCTGCTCTTCCAGCCAGAGGGGCACCCCCCAGGGCTTCTGCACAGCGTGGCTTCCAGTAGCCTCCAATGCCATTCTCCCTCAACTTCTTCCCTTCACAAGCCATGCTGCCACCTGATGTCACAACCCTTGTGGAGTGCTGTCTGGCTTCACCCTGCCCCCCAGAACATCTACTTGCTTCAACAGTTTCATTCACCCTTCTGAATGCACTGTACTCTATAGGGCCAACACCTAGTGTCTAGGAAACATTTGCCCAACGTACAAATGAAGCTATAGGGGCTTGCAGGTTAGCTCAGTTTTTTAAGCGCCTGCTTGAGCAAACCCAATCAGGCACAGGGGACTGCAGTTTGATCCCCAGCTCCATGTACCTTATCAGACCCATCCTTAAGGCAGCCTGAGCCAGCCAACAACAACAACAACAGAAACAAATGAAGCTATAAGAGGAGAGACTAGGGTTGGATAAAATAGCTAATGCTTACTGAATGTTTACTATGGCCTAAATATTGAATTCTTTTTTACAAATATCCTCTTACCTTACTCTCCACAAATATCCATTTCACAGATAAGAAAACTTGAGTCCAGAAGCAAAGTAACTTGACCCTGACAAGAATTAAGGTATATATCTTTCCTTTAATCATCTGGTCAATCCTACTTGCAATTTCCAAAAACTAGCCCAGCTCTAAAGGTGTAGGTTTCATGAGATGTCAAAAGAGAACAGGCTACATATACAGGCAGGATTGAGGAGATAGCTCAGAGGTCTAAGCACCTGCCTGGCAAGTGCAAGGATCCAGGTGCAATCCTGAGTGTCACATGCCATGCCACTATGGTGGCCACTGATACTGGATATGGTGCCTCACGCCTCTAAGCCCAGCACTGGGGAAGCTGAGAAGGACAGGAGGATCACTACAAGTCCAAGCTGTGCAGTGAGACCCTGCACCAAAAAAAAAGAGCTGGATGTGCCAGTCTCTGACATTACCAGCAAGAGCACTAAGCAGCCTGCTAGCACTTTCGTTCACTGCGGCCCTCACTAACATCAGGCTTCCACCGCAGGCAGGCGCAGTCTCAGATACAAGGCTCTTCCCCGGAAGGGTGGGTGCAAAGCACACACCTACTTGCCCATGAGTCCCTATTGCTTCTCACTTCACAAGGGGGCAGTCACAACCAGGCATATGCCAGATACAGTCCTGGGACCAATACTCAGAGGCTACTTGAGAAGTGTATTTGTCCTCCCGAGGCAATTGTGACATGCTCAAGCAAGGCCAGCTCTTTATATGCAGAATAACTGGAGTATGCTGGTGCATTTACTAACTAATCCTCACATTCCACAGATGTGGAAACTGAGGCCAGTGAGGCAACTGAGCCTGTTACGGTTTGTATCTAGTTGTCTCCCCAAAGCCTCATATAAACCATGGGGCAGTTGTGTTGCGGCTCAAGGAGCAAGGAGTCCCTGAAGGGCCGGGGCCAGAGGACCAGGGCAGGGCTTGAGGGGCAGGGCAAGAGAGGCCTGAACCCGTTAAACTGGGAGCACAGGCTGCCGTCCCCCCACCAGGATGCAGTCTTTCAGAGGCATGGAGAAAGTCATCCTGGACACGGAGGCACCCCAGCCTCTCCTCCAGACCCTGTAGCACAGGACAACGGTGTCTGTGATTGAGGCTGGCTGTGATTAAGCCTCCAAGGTCTTGCTACGTAATTCAGGCTGTTTTAAACTGTGAAACCTCCAGTAACTATGAGCTAACTAAACCTTTCCTTCCTCAGTTTGAGTGTCGGGTATTTATCCTAGCAACGAGAGAAGAGTAACTGAGACACTACCCGAGACTACACAGCTCAGGAGGCACAGACTAGCCCAGAGCCCAGTACTGCTGTTCCTTATTCTGTCTCTTCCAGCTGCACCATTCTTCTGACGAGGAGAGTTGAGGCCACACCTGCTCAGATTCATCAGGCATGAGACTCAGGCAAGGCCCCAGCAAAAGAGGTGCTGAAACCTTCAGCCTCTCTCCCACATGGCCAGAACTTTCTGGGCTCTGCATAGCAAGCTCTTCACTGGACTTCAGAGCTCTCAAGCCACCTGGGGAGTGCTCAGGCCACTCGTCCTGAAGCGCGACAGATGCCACGGCAGGAGCCTGTCATCTAGCTGCAGCCCCAACCTTTCTTTCCTGGCTCCAAGGACAAGAGTCATGAAAGAAAATCTTTCCACTCACCAGGCTGGAGGGCAGGAAGGACAGTCTCAGAATGACTCAAGTGCACTGTATCATGTTCTTTATTTCTGCTATTATTCCATGAGTCGTTTTATTTCCATTACTAACACCTCAGAGTCTCATAAGGCGTGCTCCCCTAGATCCCTCACGTGCGCAGGTCACAGCCAAGCCCCTGGGAGTCTACTGGGCTGCTGAGCAGTGGGGAGGCGGAGCTGAAGCAATGAGGTCCACAATGGGAGCAAGTGTCACGCTAAACCCACTGCCTACCTCTTGCTGTGCATCTTGGTTCCTATCAGGCCGCAGGGTTGGGGACCTATGAGGTGAGGTGAGGCCAGGTGCTGGTCCAGACTCTTTCCAGAGACAATCACACAGAAAAGCTGGACAAGCCTACACTGTGCTAGCCTTGAACTCAGCAAACTACCCCTGCAGGCCTCTGGTTCTCCCAGACCTTTGTGGTGGCCTCAAATGAGCAGGGCTACTGTCCTCCTCTGCCTCAAATGAGGAGGGCTACTCACCTCCATCTCTTGCCCCAGGATGCTGCCAACCTGTGGCCGATACAGCCTGAAAAGCCTGAAGCAGGAGCCTAAAGCTCTTCTGCAAAATTACCATCCTTGCTTTTGTAAGCACAAGACACGGCACTCTGTAAAGATTCAAGCAACAAAGAACTGAACAGTGACTAAAAATTATCCCGAGCTGCCAGCAACTGGGGAAATACATGTGGCAAATCCATTCCTGAGCAGAGGGTCAAACACCACAGCATGCAATGGATCGCCCAAGACCTTTTAGAAATGCAGCATGCCTTGGGTTGAACCTGGGATTCTGCATTCCTAATAAGTCCCCCAGCACTGCTGATGGCTCCCCGCACGATACCGCTGGGAAGCAACAGGCCACCGTTTTGCTCACTGCTTTATGTTCAATACCAAAGCATTGCCCAGCATATCAATGAGTCAATAACTACAGGCTGCACTGAGAGGCGGACACCTGGCTCTGACTTAAATATACCTGTGTACCCCATGCCATTCTGCAACTTGCTTTTGCCACTTAACACAGGGTGACATCTTTTCCTGCCAGTACCTACAAGACTGCATCATCACGGTTTAAGAGCTAAAGGTGATCTGTTCTGCGTGCTTGCACCAATAAGCCACACAGCCCACTCTTGGTGGGCATCTGGGTACTGCCAACAGACAGCGCTCCCCTAGATGCATGTTGACTGCTTTTCTTATTTATGCAGTGCCTCCCTGACCACAGTCACACATACTTCATGTTCTCTGTCTCTCTGAAGAACCAGTGCTGCCTTTTGGTCACAGACAGCTATGCAAAAGCCCCCATGCATTGTCCTACAAGATGGGTTGATGCTCCCCTGCTGGAAAGGATGTGTCTAATGGCACAAGGCTGAGACTGGCCCGCGGGGCCTATGCTCTTGCTGCCTCGCCCTTCACTGCCACTGTGCTCTGTTAGTCTCCAGCCTTCTCCGTCTCTTCCTTCTGCCACCTGTGTATTTCATTATTATGCAGAGGAGGGGACATCCTTCTGTGGCCAAGGAAACCATGATTCTTTTTATCTTTTAAAAACTGTACCAGTACAGGGCATCAGTCTTACTGGGACAGGTTTCTGCGGGTTGTGCTAATCACAGGCTGAGGCAGTGTCTGCTTCCTTGCGGAAGGCGCTGCTAGACTGAGTTCATGCTGCACCGTGTCCTTTCTAAAGTCATCACAAGGAACAACTTTCTGCTCCTAGCCCCACTCTACTTATTCATGTGTCTCAGTAATTTCTTTCCTTGCAAACAACTTCTCAAAGGCAAGGTCCAGCAGCTGTGGCAGTGCTTTTGAAAGCTCAGGCTCCTGAGCCTCTTCCTGAAGGGGGATCCGAATTTTCATTAAGCTCCAGGGACTCCAACGAGCACGTAAGTGTGAACACTCCTGCTCTGGTCTGAGTGTGCTCCTCGCGGGCTCACATGCGAAATGTAACCCACACTATACTACACATTATATGATGCTATGCTCTGACTACTGTGTTTACAGAGGAGACGATTACGATGAAAGGAGATCACAGAGCAGTGACCCCATGAGTGAATCCTGGTGGCTTTACAAGGAGAAGGAGCAACATCACAACAGACGCAGATTCCCCTTTCTCTTGCCATGTGATGCCCTGTGCTGCCTCAGGAACCTCCTAGCAAAAACCTATTACCAGATATAGCTCTGTACGTTGTACCCTAGAACCATAAGCCAAAATAAACCTCTTTCCTCTATAAGGTTATTCAGACTTGGGTATTTCATTATAGTAACACAACACAGACTACACAATCCCATTTCAATTTTATTCATGTCTTACACCCTTGGAGTAAATAGTATCATTCTTTTCTTCCTGATGGTTTTACTATACAAACCAGAAGCTGTTCCAAGATTTATGACAATAGGGACCACATGGGGCCAGTCCTGACCCTACCCCTGCTGTCCAGAATAACAGTGACATGCCAGACAGGGGAGTGGCCATGAGAAGGACGTCCACATGGAAATGCAGCCACTGCTTGGTCCTTCCCCTGTTTCACGGCCATTCATAAAAAACATAATGATCAGTAGTACACACAAGCTGCAGGCTCATATACACACGTTTGTTGTCCTAGCAAAAAGGACCTTTCATAGTTTAAAACTCTTGGTCAATTTTTTTCTGGTGAGGATTTATAGTTTATTGGAGCACAGTGCGCTCAAAGCTGGGGAAGGGGGAGAGCTCGCCTCATTGGACAACAAAGCATTCAGGAGCATCCCACCATCTCCCAGGCACCGACTGAGCAGCGCAACAATGCACTAATGCTGAGCACGGGCTCTCTCTACCCCGCCACCCCCACGGGCAGACAGGGAGTCGCCTGGGCATGCCATGTGTCCTGAAGGAGGGGCCACTGATGCCTCATCTCAGCTAGGTGGTGGCAGGCAGGTGGGCTGCTGCTGAGCTTTCCGCACCAAACTGAGGAAAGACGTAACACTCACAGCCTGAGGCCAGACTCCTACAGTCACCCACTGCACTCACACGCGCTACACCTGCAAACACAGGGTGGGCGCAGGCGACAGCGAAGTCATGCTTGCGATTTTAGTGTTGGTGAAGCAGAAGCGAAGGCTGTTCCAGGAAGGGGAACTGCATGTGGGAAGGCCCGGAGGCCCGGAGGTAGGAACAGTGTGGACGGACAGGGACAGAAGAACACCGGCACAAATGTGTTCCTCATCACAGGACTAGTGTTCAGTAGCTTTTCTTTAAAAAAAAGTTCAATGCTTATTTCTCATAAGACAAGCATTATAAACCAGCTGCAATTCTGTCCACTCTCTAGATATTAGAATAAGTGCTACAGAAAAAGGATAAGTCAGGAGAAAAACAAGTGACAAAATTCACACAATTAGACTTGGTATGCCACCTCCCAAAGCATCCACCTGCATGCAGCCATCACTGGCTTTGAAACCCTGCAACAAGCGACAGATCTGAAATAGCCACTATATTCAGGCCAGTAGCTCATTTTCTAAAAAAGTCAAGTGTGGCGCCCTGCAAAAGCCAAAAATGACTTCACAGTTGGGGGCAGCAAGAAAGCAAAGAAAAAGACTTTCAAAAATAAAGACTTTAAAACAGAAATCTGTAAGAAGTCTGAGGAAAAGCGAGTGAGCTTTCCATTATGCTCCCAAAGCAGACCCAACAGGCAAGAGACGCAAATCCGTCCCTGGAATCCGTCCCTCCGAGAATGCAGCGGTGCGGGAGCCATCAGCGCCCAGCAGCCTCACCAGCTTAACGCCACACGACTGCTGCAGTAGACCCCAAGCTTTATTGATCAGCGATGGCAACATATTATTACACCCTGTAATAACATATTGGCTGTTTCAGACATAAGCACCAGGGGGTGGAAGGGCAACAGAAATAGCAAACTTGAACATAAATATGGAAAGAAAGCATGTAGTTGAAAGAGCTTTGTCAGAGATTCTCTGATATAAAACTTCCTAACTAGCTCTTCCCAGCCTTGCTTGGGGTTAAGGTGCCAGAAAGGCTCAAGGTGCACAAGCGAGGGGGTTCTGTCCCAGCTCCATCCTGGACCCTGGACCAGGAACTTCACTTCCTCTGCTTCCGCATTCCCACCAGTGAAAGCAGAGTAACAAGACACAGCTCTCACCAGACTGCAACTCTGCACGAAGCAAATCCGGCATCCGCTGCCCACCTAACAGGGACACGCTAACTCCCTCTTTCTTGGCAACACTCAAGGTTCTCTAAGTTGCTTGTCTAGCTGCCTCCTCCAGAAAAGCGAGGTAATCTTCAGACAATCCTAGGCCTTGCTCCTTCTGCGACACTGCCACAAATTCCCAAACTCACGTTATGCCACACCCAGGACCTGAAAGGAGCATGAAACAGCTGCTTTTCAAAACTGTTAGCAAGAACTGTTAAGAATGTAGGGACTGGAGCCTTACCCTCTACACACACTCAGTGTCAGAGCTGGGCTGAACTGTGGCGGCTTCTTCTACCTTCCTAGAAGCCAGGCCCACAGAGGACAGATGTGAGGACCTGGCGAGTGCTGTCCCCCTGCCCCGCCTTGCCAGAGGGCCACAGAGCTGCAGCTGCTTCTCCCACTATTGTAGAATGCAGGCAGTCCTAGGACAGCTAAGGGGACCTAGTGAGCACTGCCCCACTCTCTCACCCTGTGGAAGCTCAGCTGAGTTGTGGCTCCTTCTCCCACCATCCTAGAAGCTAAGGGCACAAAGGAGAGCTACAGGGACCCAGTGAGCCCTGCCCTACCCCTTCCCTCACCATTGCCGGAGCTGTGACTCCCTCTGCCTCTCCCAGCATTGTGGTCACTATAGCTCTGCCAGCTGCTGCTGCCTGTCCTACCAGTAGTAGGAGCTTCGGTGAGCCCTACCCTGCACCACCCCACCATCCAGAGGGCCTTGGGGAGCTTTGGCCGGCCTCATTGGCATCAGATCCTACTTGGGCTGCGGCTTGCCCTCCCTCCTCACCCAGGTGGAAGCCACACTAAACTTCAGTGCGCCTCCCCCACTATCATGGGAGCTTTGCTCACCCACACCCTGCCACCCTATCCTTGATGCAGAGTCAAGGTGAACATTGAGAACTTCAAAAATGCCAGAGGGAAGGAACCAAAGGCAATCTCAGACTTCTATCCCATGCAAAACAAATCCAAGGAGTCAAAGTCACTGAAGAACATGGAAGTTATACACCTGAAATTTAGCAACTGAAGTAAAGAAAGAACTGCATCAGGCTATGGAGGAAGTCAGATCAGAAATAATCTCTCTGGTAAAAAAAGAAATGACAGCAATTATGAAAGAATTATTCAGTGAATCTAAAGAAGACATAGATTAAAAAAGAGGGGAATAGCAAAATGAAGAAAACAGTGAATAAATAATATAAGAAGGAACTAAAATACATCATAGATTCAAACAGATATCCAGGACACTAAGAATTCTATTGAAAGCTGGCAAAACCCTTGAACAACACTGAAAATAGTATTTCAGACCTTCAAGATAGCAGCTAGTGAGCATGAAAGGAAAGATCTCTTAAAAATAACAAGGAACCAGGAAATAATGTGACAGCTGCAAGATGATGCTATATATATATATATATATATATATATATATATATATATATATATGACTCATAGGTATCAAAGAAACAGCTATAGTCAACACAAATGATGTAAAAAGACTACAGAGGTAGTAGCAGAAAATTTCCCAAGCATGAGACAAGAATCTGACATACTGATGACTGAGGCATACAGAACTCCATTTAGCCATAATCAAAATAAATCTACATCCAGATACATAATAGGATCCCATAAGTTCAGCAAAGGAACAGAATATTAAAAGCTGTTAGAGAGAAGAAACAGATCAGCTATAATGGAAAGCCTATTAGAGTCATGGCAGATTTCTTAACACTGACCATCAAATCAAGAAGAGCTTGAAGTGAGATATTTCAGGACCTGAAAGAAAATAACTTTGGGGCTTGGGAGACAGATCAGCAGTCTAAGTGCTTACCTGGAAAGTGCTTACCTGTATTGGATCCCCAGTACCTGCCCCAAAACCCCAGGCATGCTTGCTGTACTAGCCACTTAAACTGGGCATTGTGTTACACGTCTGTAATCTCAGTACTTAGGAGGCTGAGACAGGAGAATCACTATGAGTCTGAGCTGGGTAGTGAGATCTCATACCAAGTAAATAAGTAAATAAATAGATTTTTTAAAAAAGAAAACTACTTTGAACCCAGACTGATGTACCTTGCAAAACTATCACACTTAATGGAAAGGTAAGAAAGTTCCATGACAAAGAACAACTGAAGAAATTCATGACTACCAAACCAACCCCATAAAAAGTACTGACAGATATTTTAGAAAGAAACAAAAATGGCCACATTTTCAAGAACAACAGAAAAGAACTATGCAGCAGAACCAACAGCTGAACAGAGGAAAAGTAGAGATCCTACAGTAGTACAATAACATGACAAAGATAAGCCAACACGTCAGTTATAGCCATCAATATAAATGGCCAGCCACCATTTGCCAAACAGAAGAAGCAGACTAACAGAGTAGATCAAGGGAAAAAAATACAACAATATGCTTTATAGAAGAAAACATCTTTCTTTTCTTTTTTCTTTTCTTTTCTTATCTTGTCTTGTCTTTTTTCTTTTCTTTTCGTATTTGGTACAAGGTCTCACTACACAGCTCAGACTCATTGTGATCCTCCTGTTTTCAGCCTCCTCAGTGCTGGGATTGCAGGCATGTATCACCACACCCAGTTGGCAGCTCAGGGTGCCCCTGGGGCAGGGCCAGCACAGTATGAGAGACTGGAGATCATTTAACTCAAAAAGAAATTAGTAGACTGAAAGTCAAAGGATGGAAAATAATACTCCATGCAACAGGAACCCAGAAAAAAGCAGGGGTAGCTATTCTGATTGCTGACAAAGTCAACTTCAACCAAAAATGATTAAAAGAGATAAAGAATCACTACATACCTGTTGGGGGAAAATTGCAAGAGCAAGAGATAGCAAATATATATGCAACCAATATAGGAGCACCCAACTATGTAAGACAAATTTTAACAGATATGAAAAATCAAGTGAGCAATAACACAATTAAAATGGGGAACTTTAACATGCCACTGATGCCAAGAGATCAGCTAAGCAAAAAAAATCAGCAAAGAAATAACAGAACTAAACCAAATTTGTGAAGAAATGAACTTAGTAGACCTTTACAGAGTGTTCCAACAAACAGCATCATTGTTCTCAGCTGCACACAGGATATTCTCCAAGATAGAATATATACTAGCATACAGAGCATGCTTAAGTAGATGCAAAGGGATGGAAATTATCCCACACATATTATCTGATCATCCTGCAATGAAACTGGAAATGACAAAAGAAATAGCAAAAACTCCATAATCACATGAAAACTAAATAATACCCTCCTAAATAATCAATGGGTAACAGATGAAATTAAAGAAGAAATTAAACAATATGCACAATCTAATGAAAATGCAGATACAATTTACTGGAACCCATGGGATGCAATGAATATCGTCTTAAGAGGACAATTGATAGTGGTAAATTCTCACATTAGGAAAACTGAATGAGCCCAAATGAACAATTCTATGCGGTAGCTCAAACTCCTAAGAAAAAAGAGCAAGTCAAGCCTAAAGCCCAAAGAGGGCAGAAAATTGTAAAGATCAGAGCAAAAATAAATGCAATGCAGATGAAGAAAATAATACAAACAATTAACAAATCAAAGTTGGTTCTTTGAAATAATAAATAAAATTGATAGACCCCTATCCAACCTTTTCAAAAAAAGGAAAATAAAAATCAAATTCATACAATAAGGAATGTAAAGGGTGAAATCACTACAGACCTATAGAAATTCAGAAGATCATCACTACCTATTTTCAAAACTCTCCCAAGTTGGAAAACAAAGAAATGGAAGATTCCTAGAGGCACAAGAACTATGAAAGCTGTGTCAAGATCTAAAAATTTTAAATAACTCAATATTAGTGACTGGAATTGAAAATATAAAAAAAAATGAAACAAAAAAGAGATCAAAGAGGATTTCAGCCAATGTAAAGATATCCCTTGGTCCTAGATAGGAAGAACCAACATTGTGAAAATGGACATACTGACCAAATTGCTATACACATTCAATTCAATCCTGATTAAAATATCATTAGTATACCTCACAGATCTAGACAAAACACTGCTAAAATTCATCTGGAATCAGAAGAGATGTAGAATAGCCATTGCAATCCTAGGCAACAAAAGTAAGGCAGGAGGCATTACAATCCTTCACTTGAAATTACACTACAAACTTAGTGGGATAAAATGAGCAAGGTAACGGCAAAAGAAGAGACCCGAGGATCAGTGGAACAGATTGGAAGATGCAGACTGTATCAGTTAGGGTTTTACTAAAGGAACAGACACAGTACAAGATGTACAAATGTATAAGAAATTACAAGACTGGCTTAACCACAGCGTCACTGAGTCAGTCATGGAGTCAGATGAGGAAGTGTGCAGAGGGCATACAGAGACGGAAGGATTCACACCAGGGTCTGGAGCTCACTGCAGTGTTTTGTGTAAGTCTGTATCAGGAGGCTGATGGGTCTTGATGGAAGGCCAATTAGTCTATGACAGGAGGCTGAAGGATCTAAAGAGGAAGTCAAGATCTGCACCAGAAGAAAAGGACGCCCAATGTGACAGCAAAGACCAGAGCTCCTGGGGGGGGGATGGAACCCCCAGTCCTTCCTCATTTACCTTTTATATCCTTTAAGTGGTGAGCCGCCACTAGGGTGGGGCCTCCATACCCTAGGACATGGAATTGCTGGGTCGATTTAGTCAAGCTCTTACCTTCTCAAGTTGATACAACCTATCAGCCACTACACAGACACAACTATAAACACACCCTGCCACCACCCTCTTATCTTTGACAAAGGGGCCAAATATATTCGCTGGAAGAAAGATAGCCTCTTTAATAAATGGTGTGGCAATACTGGCTTTCCACATGCTGAAGGCTAAAATTATACCCATGGCTATCACCATGCACAAAACTACAGTTAAAATGGATCAAAGACTTAAATATTAAAACTACAACACTAAATCTTCTGGAGGACAAAGTAAGTAGTAGTCTTGAAGATATAAAGGTAGGTGAAGAGCTTATAAACAAAAACCAAACTGCACTGGAAATACTACAAACATCCTATAATTGGAATCTCATCTTTTTGTTTCTACACATCCAAATAAATCACCAACAGTAAAAAGAAAGCCCACAAGTTGTGAAAAAATTATAGCAGACTGTCCCTTAGACAAAGGACTTCTATCTAGAACATATAAAGAATTAAAAAAAAAAGAAACAGCCCTCCAAAATTCAAAGACCCAATCCAAAAATGGCACATAAACATGAAAAACATTCAATATCATTGTTCATTCTAGAGATGCAAATTAAAACAAGGCTGAAATTCCATCTTATGCCAGAAAGAATGGCTATCATAAAGAAGTCAAACAATAACAAATGCAGGAGAGGCTGTGGGACATAGGGAACCATTCTCCACTGTTGGTGTGTGTGCAGACTGGTACAATCACTACAGAGATCAGTGTGGAGATTGGTCAAAAAACTAAGATTGGGGCTAGAGAGACCGAGCCCCTGCACAAGCACCTGCCTGTCAAGTTCAAGGTCCTGAGTTTGATCCCTTGTACAAACAAACAAAGAAAGAAATAAAAATATCTAGTGATTTGGGGCTGGGAAGACAACTCAGCAGTCTTAGCTCCTGCCTGGCAAGCACAAGGACCTTGATTTGATCCCCAGTACTGCATGCCACACTGACTGGCCCCAGAACCCCAGGTAGACCACGCTGGCCACTAAAACCAGTTGTGGTGGCACAACCCTGCAATCCCAGTGCTGGTAGGCTGAGACAGGAAGATCACTATGAGTCTGAGCTGCGTAGTCACACCCTGTACCAAATCAATCAACTAATCAATCAATCAAACATTAAAAAGAAAAACAAAACTAGGATTGGAGGTCCCATTGAAGCCAGCTATTCCCTTCCTGGGTATTTTCCCCAAAGAACTGAAAAACCTCTTACCACAGTGACATACGTACACTCCATGTTTACAGGAACATAATCTGTTGTAGCTAAATGCTGGAAACAACCCAAATGCCCCTCAGCTGAAGAATGGATAAAAAAGATGTAGCTGAATAATAGATTTTTATTCAGCTATAAAAAAGATAAGTTAAAGTCCTTTATAGGTCAATAGATGGAACTAGAAACTACTGGCAAGTGAAATAAAGTAGAAATTCATGTGCAAACATCGTATTGTCTCGCTAGTGTGAGAACCTGAAAGAGTAAATAAAATCTGAAAGGTACAATAGATACTGTGAAAGGCAAGGAATCTGTTCAATGGGAAGGAAAAACTGGGAAGAGGAAAAGGACAAAAGAAAGAAGGGGAAAAGACATATGTATCTTTTTATCTTAGCAGAACCATTTGGATGACTGTACTGCTGATTTTGGCTGGTCTACTAAAAGAAGCAATTAATGCTGAAATTTTTTTATTTTGTTTTGCTTTTTATTTTTCTTCTTCAAAAGTTTCTTTTAACTTTTAAGCAATTTTGCAGATTTATACCTGGTAACCTAAACAATTTGAAGATAACATGCAATTGTCAAATTGGTATTACTTTGATGAAATGTATCATTTCTAGTATATTCTGTAGAAATAATGATAATAATAACTAATAATAATAAAAAGAATGCAGGTATAGACGTCAGCCTCTAGGGGTTTGAACCTGGCTCTGCCACTTTCTGGCTGCATGGCTTATGGTAAGGTACTCAGTCCCTGTGCCCCAGTTACCTCATGAAGACAGGGATAGCAGGACCACCTACCTTGCTGGGTTACTGCGGGCACTAAGCAAGACAAAACAATTGCCTAAAGTTTTCTCTGGAATACAGCATTAGCTAGCATGACCGGCACTGTATTAGCTACTGCAGCACACACGCTGTATCAGCTAGTAGTCCTGGTATTTCACTATAAAGTGTACTTCAAAATACAGCACTACATAACATTTAATGTTATATGGCATTACTTACCACTGATCGCTTTCAGTGTCCACCCAGCAAGGCATACTCAGTACGTATGGGATAACCAAAGTACACAAGGCCTCACAAAGGGTGTGACTCCCTGTCTCTGCTACTTTTCTTTCTTTGCTGGGACAAAATATTCAACAACCAGAATTAAGGAAGGGAAAGCTGATAGTTAGCTCAGTTAGTAAAAGTTTCAGTCCACATTCAGCGCACTCCAAGGCGGAGTGGCACATGGCAGAAGGCAGCCATTCACGGTGGTGGAAAAGAGCAAAGGATGGAACAGCGGCGGAGGCAGCTCAAAAGCCTCTCCCCTCCTCACTTTGCAATGCAGATTATCTGCCCCAGGATGGGTGTAGTACTCACACCCAAAATCCCGGCATTGGATCATGAATTAATCACAAACTCTAGAAGCCACCCCAATGACTGCATGAGGTGAGGGGGCAAACAGACAACAAACCGTAACACTCCCTGTGCCTGGAAATGCTTCATGAAGCAGTGTACTGCAGCTGGGTATAAAAGGTGATCAGGCGTGAACTGGTGAGCAAGGGGAGGGGAGGGCACTCCAGACAAGAGGACAGGATGGGCAGGTTACGATCCGCACACGGATCCGAGAGCAGTCAGAACATCTGGAACACGATGTTTGTGGCAGGAGGTGAATCTAGGAGACAGCCCGGCAGGGGTCTGTACACATCCTAGGAATCGGCAGACATTAGCATTGTGTGAAATTCCTGTTTTTTTCTTAATGAAAAAATATCTTAATAGTCTCATCAGGGTATTTTGACACCATGTAAGTCAAGGCAGGACCTCCATACCTGCCCCAGCACCTCAAAGAATAGAACAGAGACAAGTCTATGATATTCTGGGGGCTTTCAGGGGCAACGGCATTATAAATTATAAGAGAATTCTAAGTGACTATCAATGTCTTTTAAAGCAATCTTATTATTAAGAATGACAAGGAAAAATAAGCAAAAATAACCAGGCAAGTTTGAGACTGAAAAATTTAGCTTATAAATGGAAGGGTTTTTAAAACATTTATTTGGGCTGTTTGTCATGCATATGTGTATAATGTGTATGTGTGTAGGAAAATCTGTAAGTCTGTTTATGTGCATATATTTTGGTATGAAAATTCCAGAGATTCTACAGGCAGGAAACGAAGACATTCCCAACTGATGTTTCTACAGACAAATGTTGAGGGGGAGGAAAGATCTAAAGCAATAATAAATAAATGTGGGTCAGATAAGTCAGCCTCTGGAGGCTTTTCCTTGCTTAGAAGAAAAACTTCCTGATGGTGGATCTGAAGCCCAGGAATTAAGAACAGATGTGGGAACACAGATGCAAACGGAACAGAACAGCTTCCCCCTCAAAAAGGAGTGCCTGCATAGGGGTTCAGCCAACTCAAAGAGGGCGAGATCCAAGGGACAGCTCCTTAAAAGCAGAGGAGAATAAAAAAAGATAAGAAAAGTAAAACAAGGAAAAGGGGCAAAGGAGCACAGAAATCAAACAGTTTTCACATTTGAATAAATTCCAGGAAAGAAGACTCCATTCTAAGTCACTTCCACCATGCTGGGCAGGGAGGGCCAACTTTGCCAAAAGGAGGTCTAAGTTGTCAGGGCCTTCACAGTCTCATCCTCCTGGCCGCTGGAAAACCTTGAGAGCATTCTTTCAAAAACTCTCATTTCTGTGCACATTCTTTGGCTTTATGCTTGTGAAGGAAAAGCTCATTCTTTTTTTTTTTTTTTCTAAATGTATTTAGTACAGGGTCTATAGGGTCTCACTACACATATTAGACTCATAGTGACCCTCCTGTTTTCAGCCTCCCAAGCTCTGGGATTCCAGGCACACCCCACCGCACCAAGTCTCATTTGCTATCTCAGCGCGCCCTGGGAGTGGGGCCGGCACGGCATCGAACCCTGGCCACTGCACTCCACCTAAGTGGGAGCTAAGCTATCTGGCTGGCCCAAGAAGTTCATTCTTGATGTGCTTTATGGATTGTCTTTGAATGGTTTACTTGGCCTTTTCCACAAAAACTACATGAAGAGTAGAACTCTGTGTCTCAGATTTGGTCTCCTTGTTACTGTACTGCCTATAGGAAGAGCAGAGCCAGGCCCACGATCTAAGAATTAAGCTTACATGATGCCCACAGGAACAGGGCCTTCCAGGCCAACACACCGGTCTAGGTAAGTATGGTGATGGCTAAGCTTAAGGCTCAACTTGACTAGCTTGGGACTCACCCAGGGCAGCGACAGCAACCGTTTTAGAGACTATGCAACCCCAAACCCACTTCTTATTGCAAAGTGCCATCACTGCAATTAAATCTGAATACTGAGGTCTTATTTTGGAAATAACAACTACCCACTGATGCTCAGCAGTCGGAGCTTGGCTCTCGTGCCGGCAGAGGCCGCAGCGCTGCAACACACATGCCATGGGTTCTCTACCACTGACCTAGGGGAGTAGTAAAGGACCTTTATTCCACCACGAGGTTCCTGCCTGAGCCAGCCAGCCATGGCCTAAGTCCTCTGAAACCATGAGCCAAGTAAACGGTTTCCTCTTTTACGTGGGTGTCAAGTACTCCATCTGAGTAACAGGCAAACTGAGCAGTTCAGGTGTCCACAGAGCAGAGAAGGAAGGCCCTTCGGGCTGCTCTGACAGGCTAGGCTAGAGAATGTTCACACTGCAAGAGAACTCAAAAAGATCCCTTTCAGGGAGGCAGAACTTCCTTCCTTCCCACCACAAACCTTGCTTCAGAAAAGGTTTTCGCCAGAGCATGTAGAAGTTACTATGGTAACCTTAATACCAATCACACAAATCAGATCATTCCATCACTATCATCTCTTCACAGCTGTGGGCTAACTTTTAAAAACAAAACAATAATTCTCAGCTTCTTATTTATCCTAAATGAGCACTGACTTTCAATCCCATCATGGCATTAGAATTTAAGCTTAGGAGGCTTAAGGAAAACTACTCGAATCAACTATGCTGGCAATATTAATACCAGATAAAATAGAAGGCAAAAATATTTTTTCCAGGGGCTGGGGTGATGGCTCAGTAGAATACGTGCTTCCCTGGCAAGCGCAAGGGTCTGAGTTCCGTCCCCAGTTCTGCCAAAAAAATATAAAAAAATTAAACATTTTTTTCCAGAGACAGTTTTTAATGATACAATGGTTGATCTACCAGAAAGACATGATTATACAAACCTAGAATCAGAAGCCCAAAATACAGAACCAAAATTTAGCAGAAGGAAGAAGCAGACAACCAAATAATAATAACTGGTAATTTCAATACTTTCAATTTGTAATACATTAACTGGAATCTAGTAGGAAATGGCAGGTATAATAACACTGTAAACAAACTAGATGTAAGAAATGTCTTTAGAGTACTCCACTCAATGAAAACAAAATACATTTTTCTTCAGGGCATTTCTCCTTGGACATATTCTCCAAGACAGACCCCACTGTAAGCCAAAAAAACATACTTCAGTAAATTTAAAAGAAATGAAATCATATAATGTTATGTTTTCTAACCACCATGGAATCAATAACAGAAGGAAATTTGTGAAACTCACAAATATGGGGATATTAAATAAAACATTCTTAAATAATTCATAGTTCAAAGAAAGAAGCACAAATAAAATTAGAACATACTGTGTGATGCATACAGACAAAAACAATTAAAAATGTATGGAAACAGATTAATGCAGGGCTACAAGGGAAATTTATAGCTCTGAATATGTCACAAGAAAAAAGATCTCACACACACAGGAAGCTCAGCAAGGTTTCATGAGACAAGATAAGTCTGCCAAAGCACAGTCATGCACAATTAAAAAATGAAATAAGAAAACAAATCCATGTACAGTTTGACAGTATTGGAAGAAGAAAATACAAATAAATTAAACAAATGTGCAAAACTTGTACCTTGAAAATTATAAAACATCATTCAAAGAAATTAAAGGCCTTCACAGAAAGATGTCCCATGTTCATGGGCTGGAGGACAATGTCCACACAGGTAGAAAAACTCAGGGCAATCTCTGAGATGGTGATTGAGATTGAGCATGGTGGCCCGCACCTACAATCCCAGAGCTTGGGAGGCTGTAAACAGCAGGATCACTACAAGTCCAATCTATGCAGTGAGACCCTGTACATCCCATCCTAAATAAAAAAAGAGGATAAAATAGCTAATTTTATAGTCTTTTATAGCTAATTTCTGACATGCATACCAAGAAAACTAAATGAAAAAGATAGTATACATAAACAATGAATCTGCATGCCTACATTCCATGTGAAGGAATATTATTTAATAATAAAAAGGGCTGAAGTACTGATGTGTAATACCAATTGGAAACTTCCTATTAAGAGAGAGAAGTCAGACAGAAAAAGCTCCAAGTCATCATTCTGTTGACACGAGATCTTCGGCACAAAGCAAATCTATGGAGATCAAAAGTCAATCAGTAGTTTCCTGGGAATGGAGGAAGTTAGGAATGAATGATGACTACCAACAGTTCAGGATTTCTTCTTGGGGTGATGTTTTAAAATTAGACAGTGGCCATAGCCACAGAGCTCTCTGACTACAATCAAATAAGAAACAAAACTTCCTAAGAATTTCTAAGATCTAAGAAGACTGAAGTGAAATGAAAGTATTGTGCTCTTGCAGAAAGCATGAACCGGCCAAGACCCTGCCCAGTCAGCCTGGTTTGTTCCCCCAGCCATAGTAGACAGTGGACACTGTCCCATTGGTGCCTAAGGGCCAAGCTGTTGGAGCTCTCCACAACAGACTAAACCAAAATGCCAACTATTTTGTGACTGAAGGATTTTGTAGTAGGGAATTTTTTTTTGCCTTTTCTAGTTAAAATTTCTAAAATAACTTATATCAGCAGTTACGCGGAAAGGGCTAGGGGATCAGACAAACAGGAACCCAAATCCTAGATCCACCTCCTCCAGAACCTTGGCATATTAACTAACTGGACATTCCTTCCTTATCTGTAAAACCAGCCTTACAAAATAGTTACGAAGATTAAATAAGAAGGTACCAAGCTTTTAATAAAGGCTATGAGCTTTTAATTGTATAACTGTTTTCTGCTTTTTTGAAAAGCCCTCAAAGTAGCTTAGAATCTGGAAATGGGTGACTAGGTTACCTTAAAATAGGACTATTTTATTGAGTAATGATTAGCATGTGAACTGGAACATTTTATAAGCCCATAGGCGACTGAGATGCTGAGATGCTACAGTTGACATTCCTCACTACTATGTTAAAATCCAGCTAAAGAAAGACTAGCAAATAGGTGCCATAGCAACCAAAAACTTAAGTGGATCTGATTCATTTTCTTTCTGGTAAATACTTTCTGTTTGTTAGGTTGGGTTCTGTATACAAATCCCCTGCACAGTGGTAGAATCTTTTCTGTTTACTAAACCTAATACTATTCTGCTGCTTGACAACCTATTTATTGTAGTCAAAACTGTCACCTGAAATAGGACAAGATGACAGTCAGTCACTTGCTGTGGCTCTTGGAGTGGAGCCCATGGTCAGCATATGGCAGTAAGACGCCGAACCACTGGGCTGTGGAGATAGCACAGCAGACTAAGTGCCTGGTTCGATCCTCAGTACCATAGGCTGTGTCAGCCCCGCCCCGGGTATGGCCAAGCTGGCCACCAAGACTGGGCATGGTGACACGCACCTGTAATCACAGTGCTGGGGAGGCTGACGCAGGAGGATCACTATGAGTGATGAGTCTGAGCTACATAATGAGACCTGGTACCAAACACATTAAAAAAAAAAAATAATTAATTAAATTTTAAAAAGACACTGAGCCACTCCCCAATCCTCTCCCTGGGCCAGGCATAAGACTCCCTCATTGTCACTATACATTATGGAAGAGGTAAACACCAGTGCTTGTAAGCATTTACTACATACCCTGGACTTTAAGGGCTCTCCCCACTTACACTCCACTGAAAGACTAGGAGGCACGAATGACTTCCAGCAGTCTCCAGTACTGTACAAAGGACACTGAAAAGCTGGGAGTTCAGCTTGCCCACAGATATGCTTTCCATATATGATCCTTTGTTTTAAGTTCATCATTTATTCTCATACAGTCTTCGAGTTGACTCAGGAAAAGAAATCAGTTATAAAGGAGAAGAACAGCATCCAGCAGGGGGACTGCAGCAGCAGGATACAACAGACAAAACGCACCCCAGAAAGTGCTACATGATTACCAGCACCTGGGCTCAAATTCTCATCTGAATTTCCTAGTGTCCGAAACAACAAAGAAAATGGAATCAGCAGTTAGAATGGAGAGAGGTATCTGGAACACTGAATTCTAATTTCTATGAGGTATTTTTGGTACTTCCCCCCCATAACTCCAAGACACAGCATGCAAATCGCAAAACGTAAGTCCATTAAGGATCTGAACTCAGATCAAAATAGATTCCAGGCCTGTGGGTTCTGCCTCATTACACGTGCCTCAGACAGGTAGGGTGTGAACCCATGCCTCAGAGCCTACACTGCCTGCTTCCAGAGTCATGCGGTGGTTAAAATCATCAACTCGGGACTCACAGCGCTCAAGTTCAAGTCTCAGAGCTGCCACCTTTTAGCTACATGGGCTCTGACAAGTTGTATCATTTCTGGTGCCTCGGTTGTCTCAGTGGAGAGGATGCTCATGGTATCAAGCCACAAAGCTACTGTGGACATCTAATGTAAATTGAGCACTTACAGGAACTCTTAGATTCTATTGCGTAATTGTAAGCTCCCAGTATTACTCCTACCCATTGCTGCGTACCAACCATGTGCCGGGCATCACTCTAAGCATGGGAGAAACAGAGCTCTGCCACAGGCAGGAGATGTCCTGCTGCCAAGGAGCTCTAGCAGGATCACAGAAGGACAAGCAGAGCAATAAAAACCATCTAGCAGTGCTAAGTGCCCTGTAGTACTGCAGGAAATTGGCACAGGCAGTAACCGTGTGGCTAATGGGGGTGACGAGAAAAGGGGACAGGGGCCGTTCTGGTGAGACCTGAAAGACAAGCTGTGAGATAAGCCAGGTGGAAGAGGACAATAGCTGGAGGCGGAGGCACACAACAGAGACAGATGAGAGAGACAGAAAATCTCCAGAACACATTGGGAGCCTGGAAAGAACTTGGAGCAGAAGGATGGACACAAGGATGGCATAGCAGAGTGCCCAAGGTGGGCTGAGAGACAGGGACACAACGAGGCTGAAAGGGAAGCCAAAGCCAGGCCCAGCCCTGCCCAAGGAGCTCGGGACTGGAATTCAAGTTGTGATGATAAGTAGTGAGATCGATCTCCTTTGACTTCCATTTTGCCACTCTGCCGTCTGGTGAGAATGTAGTCGGACTTGGGTCCAAGGGAGCAACAACACAGGTGGTAGAGGGCTCCGCAACCTCATGCCTACTGACATTCAGGTTTGGATAATCCCTTGTTGGGTGTGCAATAAACGTGAAAAGCTTCTCACTACCTCTGGCTTGCACACTGCCCACAAGCAGCTCCCCTACTCTCACTATCAGCGGTCTCCAGGCACTGCCAAATGATGCTGGGGGGCAAAACTGCCCCAGGGTGAGAGCCAATGCCTCAGCGGTACAGTTGACTGGGCTTAGTAGTGGATTAAAGCAGAGAGGGGCCTAATTAACAGAAGAGAAGACTTGATGATTCTCATGTTCTCAGATAATCCTTCAGGAAATAAATACCTGGGCATCCTGAGTTTATGGAAGCAGAATGGGAACTTCAAGGGAAAATGTATGAGATAAAAGGTGCACTTCCTGGTGCACGGTGGTACTGAGAGGACACAGAAAAGGTAGCAGCTACCCCAGAAGTAACGGGTGGAATCCAGTGGGCAAAGGGGAGAAGAGCAGGATATGGCCATTGGTGTCCTGTATATCCCAAAAGTAAGGATGGATGCAAACACTAGCTATGTCTAACACTTAAAGAGATTCCCAGACACCTTTCCCAGACCACATTTATCACTTTGATGGATGCAAAAGGCAGGCTGCAGGTGGGCGTGGAGTCACATGGAATGAAAGGGTGAGGATGGCAGGGCTCTGGCCTGAGGGACAGCTTGGGTCTAGGGGACGCACTGTACACCTAAGGACGTGCAGAGGCAACCACAACAAGCAATCTTCAAAGATGAGTGTGTTCCGACCCACCCAAGCAGAACACAAGCAAGCGCCTGGCCTCCTGCGAGACCCAGGCACTAATCCTGCCCAAGGCTGCCTTAAAGCCAGGAGGGGCTCTGACAGTCGGGAACCACTGATCAAGACAAGGTTTCCCGCAGAATGGTACCTGGAAATGCCTGCAGCCTGCTGAGTCCCACTGCAGTCTTACTGCAGGAAAATCTTCCAGGAAGGCCCTCAGTGGCTGCTGCTTGAAGACTCAGGCGATTCAGGTATAGCAGCTCAGCCCACCGAAAACCACATTCTGGACCCTCAAGGCTCAGAGCATCTACCTCAGACCAGCATTAGCATCGAGTTCCCGCGGGTCTGTTAGACATGGCGTCCGCCTTGGCCTCACCTATTTCAGGATCTGTCCCCCAGTCTTCTGAATGCAAATAAAGTTTAGGGTCTGGACTGTGTGGCAGCGGGCTTTTGGGGGTGACAGGAGGATTGGGCACCTGCCAGACATTTGTAGCAGAGTCTTCTGAAAGCACCTGGTCCTGATTTGTCAGGAGATCACCAAGTGTCCCTAAAAGAGATGCCCATCAAGGTTCCGATGCTTCAAGCCCCTGCTGCACCCTCCGAGGGCTGAGGTGCAAAGTCGCTCATTAGTTCAGGCACACAAAACGCGCTCTGTTTGTAGAAGGGAAAATGCTGCATAGACCACTCACTGTGGGCTTCAGCAGACTCTGAACTCTCCCCCACATAGTGCTATGCCACACACTTACCCGCAGGGGGCAGCAGAGCAGAGAGGTTCAGGGGCTCACTCTAAACAGGTCTACTTTGAAACTTTGGTCCTGCCACCCAAATGGCAGAGCTAGTTCTCCACCTGCAGGCAGGGGTCAGTGGCAGGGTTTACTTCATGGGGGACATGAGGGCTGAATCGGCCATGCAGAGCACTGGATACAATGTGTGATTGTAAGCAGACTCAGGATGTTCAAGTGGAGGCCATCTGACCCAGAGCTTCAGTACCACGCACTCACTTTGGGTCCTGCTATTCTGCACAACCCTAAACTGTGTGTGTGAGTGTGTGCACATGCCTGAAGAGAACCAGCCTGTATTTCCACATGAGGAGCCTCAAGGAAGGAGATAACTACAGATGGTCATAGTTTAAAGATGCTTGGGGATGATAACATCACTTCACAGATGGGGAAACTAAGGGCTAGGACAGCCAGCACACTCATTCACAGCAGCAGGCAGCTCCTTGCAGCAAAATACACGAAGAAAACCATGGGAAGTGTGGAGTCTCTTAGTGTCTAGCCCTCTCCACTGCATGCGGGTGCCAAGGTTATGCTGGCAGTCCGAGCGCTTCCAGGAAGCGCTGGGGGCCAGCGCTTCCAGGAAGATGGTGCTGCCTGCCTGAACCCCAGAAACTGTGCTGAGCACAGTGAGAGTTCCCACAAACCTGGAATTAAGTGCAGAAACTTGCAGATACCTGCTGTTCCCAAACCCTTCATTAGCCCCTGTTTCTGCCTTTAAAACCCAAATAGAACATCAGGATACAATGGCAGAAGCTGATGTTAACAGGTATCTATGCAAGAAGTATCAGGGGGTGGGGAGTGCTATCCCAGTTTAGATCCTTGGGACTCAGAGAAAACAGGAGAGGACTTGGAAAAATATTTACGTTTGGAAGAAAAGTTAACTAACAAGTCAGAATTGGGATCAGGAGAGGTGGAAAGGAGAAGCAGCTACTGCAGTGAAAAGTCCTGACAAACAGTCCAAAGAGATAAAGACAGTGTGTGTGCATGCATGCATACATGTGCATGGGTGCTGTAAGTGGGAGGAATCCTATCTCTCCTTGGCAATTCCATCTGGCAGCAGGGAAAGAGAGACAAAAAGCAAGCAATATGGCTTTGCACACAATCACTGTTCTTTCACTGATTCATTCAACACATGTGTATGGAGCATGTCTCCTGTGCCAGGAGCTGACACTGTTTGAAGTGCTGTAACAATAAGATGCACACAAGCCCTTTCTGGGCTATCATGCACTGCCACTGCACTGGAAAGGTGGTGCCTCTAGCTTTATTATATCTGCTTGTTTACAAATCAAAGGTGAAGAAAAGTAGTGCTGTGGGAACACAAAAAAGGGACACCTATTTAGTGTAAGAAGAACAGGAGGAAAGACTTCTGGGAGAGGACATGGCTATAATGTAAGAAGTCTCTACCTTTAACCACTGGTCTCTAGATCTAACCATCCATACACTGGCCCATGTA